>CM021104.1:188396656-188703516 GCA_007115665.2 Sequoiadendron giganteum | reverse complement strand
GAGAGAGAGAGGGAGTGGGAGGGATGTGAGAGTGAGAGGGAGAGAGAGAAAGAGAGAAAAAACTAAGAGGTAAGGAGAGAGAGAGAGATAGGGAGGGAGGGAATGGGAGAGAGACTTGAGAGATCTAGAGAGACCCAAGAGAGGGAGGGAGGGAGAGAGAGATGGAGAGAGGGGGAGAGAGATTTATTAGTTAGGGTGGGAGGGAGAGACCTAAGAGAGGGAGAGGGAGTGGGATGGACCTGAGAGAGAGAGGGTTTTTGGCACCTAAAGAGATCCCGTACATGCTTATTTTAATGCAAGGTGAAGAATGTGGTTGTTGTATTGTGCCTGCTTATTTTAATGATGCATAGAAGAGGGCCACAAAGGATGCTAGTAGGATTGCAAGCCTCAATGTCATGTGAACAATTATTGATCCAATAGATGTGACTATAACTTATGACTTCCATGATGTATTAACTGGAGAAAGAAGTGTTCTCATCTTTGATTTTGGTGGAGGTACATTTGATGTGTCGATTCTTTCTATTCGAAAGGGTAATATTTTTGTCATGATCATTAGAGGGGATATGCATTTTGGAGGTAAGGATTTTGATAACATAATGCTTAATTTCTGTGTTCAAATTTTCAATAAAAAATACAAGTTGGATATCAATAGTAGTGTCAAAGCTAGAGAGGGGGAGAGTATAAGATATATAATATATTATTTATAGTATATACATATTATATAATTTATAATATATAGTATATATAAAAAATAATACTATATATAGTACATCATAATATAATATATATAATACATTTATTATATATTAATAATACATAATATTAGTTTTATGTGTTATTTAATTTTAAAAAATCAAATGATAACCAATATTTTTTTGTAACAAATATCTGTTACAAATGGATATCCATTTTTATTTATAAGATTTGAAGCTTCCCCTATGCATACATATTAATATATAGCATAAATTATATATTTTTTAATATATACATTAATAATATTAATATTAATATATAAAATAAATACATTATATAAAATATATAATAATATTTAATCCAATACATTAATATATTAATATATAAAGGGGGGGAGAGAAGGAGAGGGAGATAGAGGGAGAGGGATGGAGAGTGGGAGAGAGAGGGAGAGTGAGAGAGAGAGGGAGAGTGAGAGAGAGAGAGGGGGAGGGAGAGTGGGAGAGAGAGAGAGGGAGGGAGAGGGAGGGAGAGGGAGAGATATGGAGAGAGATAGAGAGAGATCACAGCCTCACTAGTAAGCCATCATTTGAGAAAGGATCGTTCAATGAGATAAACTTGTATTGATTTAAATCTAAATTGTAAAACATTGAATAGAGCACTCTCAAGAAGAGGAAGACTCGATAGTCCTCTTCAAAATGATATGTGGGATGTTAGTGAGAGGCTTCCACATGTTGATAAGAAGCTAACTAATAATGTAAAGATGAAAATTGAATAATTTTGGAACTCTCACTCTAGAGTATCACAAAATTTAGAGGATGTTTTAAATTTATGAATTGGTAATCAAGATCACACACTGCATCCTAAACATTTCTTGGAATGTAGCCAAACAATTTTGTACAATTTTTTTTTCAAGAACATCCAAATTCGCAAATCTCACAAAGGGATTTTGAGTCTAACCATTTTGTTCACAATCCTCTTTAGAAGATGAAATGGAAAGTTCACTTGACTACACCCATCTTTCGGATCTTGTATAGCCAAGATATTTCTATGCAGTTTTAGCACCATAGGGGAATGAAGAGGGATAAGACTATTGGTTGGAATGATGTGTATAGGGAAAGAAAAATATAACATAACCGATGAAAGATGATGATGGGATCATGTATTTTTTTTCTATAACTTGGTTGCATTACCATTTCATCATCATTTAAAGGTTGTTTAGAATAATATAGATTTTTTATTCTAAACATCTTTTCTAGTTAGCGTTATCATTTCGTCATCATTTCGGTTGTTTAGAATAATATAGATTTGTTATTCTAACTATATTTAGTTGTTGATAAAATTTGTTATGATAAGATAGGTTTAGTTTTTGTTTCTTGAACTTGGTTGTGAACATATATGATTAGAAAGAATGGCATGCCTAAATTTGAAGACTATGAGAACACAAAACCATTCTCATGTAATCACACCTTGTTATAACAATTTTTTTTAATTTATTAAGACATCATGCTAGACCAAAAACAAAATAACTATGGAAAATTAGTAGTGTTGATCATGAAGCATTACTTGATACTCTAAAGGTAAGAGATGACCCTTCAGGAACACTTGAGTAGAGGATCATTTGTTGAATGGGAAAGGTATGATATTTTTCATCACATTTTGATATTATTTATCTATTAAGGTTCATTATTTAGGTTGTTTAAAATAATATAGATTTTTTATTCTAAGCATCTTTTCTAGTTTGTGTTACCATTTCATTATCATATAGGTTGTTTGGAATAATATTGATTTGTTATTCTAAGAATATTTTCTATTATGATAATATAGATTTATCATTCTAATTATATTGTGATGTTCATGTCACGATGGACCATGGAGAAACTACTACAAAATAAGCCACCTCTGATCCTTTGGAAGAGGTATGTGACAATTAGTAAATTTGACATTATATTTTCTCTTCTATTGGTCTATTATTGAAAATTTTCATGATGCTTTTATGTAGTTGAAGTGCTACCTTGATGGTTTCTACAGGTGCTTGTCACTCTAGAAAATCAACATGATACTATTGTGGAAAAGTGTGATGATTATTTTTTTGCGATTATTTTATTTATGCCATTCCATAATTTTAATTTATATATATTAAAATATATGCTTCTTATTTTATCAGTTGCATCTCCAGATGAGTGAAGAGAGGAGGACTAGTGGGCACATTTGAAAGACAAAAGAATCAACAAAACCTCCATCCAGCCGACTATGAAGGCAATGTGTGATCTACTTCCTTACCCTACTAGGAAATGACTATGTACATTTAGGGTCGTTCATTGTATGCTTATGTGGCATTTTGTAAATCCTATATTTGATATAAATTCTTGAATAATGATATCATGTGTATTGTGTATTCAAGTGTATACTTTACAACTTATGTGTATACTTTGTGACTTATGAGTATTCTAATATATAATTTACAACCTGCATGTTTTCATGTGTATACTTTATATTCATGTGTGTAGTTCATGACTTAAGTGTATTTGAGTAAATGATTAACTTATTCATGAGGACTAGAATGAACCCTAAACCCCTTTGCACCTTTACATTGCATCCATCAGACCCTTTTTCCATCAAATGAAAACTCAAAAGAACAAGAAAAATCCTAAGAGATATCAAAAACTAAGAGAGGTTATTGTAGAGGAGGCCTACATGATCTCGTAGCCTCAGATGAATTATTTCTAGGTGACATGATTTTTGAGTAATAGTTTTTCAAAGATTTCTACCTTTTAGCACTTCAAACTCTCAAGGGAAATCATCGATCCAATGTAGCTCAAATTGTTTCAGTGTTTTTGAGTGTGGAACAAGACCATGCTTAGAATAAACGTACCCATACAGACGTGTTGGAATAATTTATTTGGTCTTACAAGTTGTAGAACAAAATTTAAACCCATTTTCACCTTTACACTACATCCATCTCCCTTTTTCCATCAATTGAAATTTCCTCACCACTAGAAAAAAATTTCAAGATAGAAAAAACCAAGAGAGGTTATTTAAGAGAGGCCTAACATGATCCTATAGCCTTAGATAGAGATTTTTTAAGTATCATGGTTTTTGAGTAATATCTTGTCAAAGATTGTAACCATTTTGCACTTTGGACTCTTAAGGGGTTGAGTTAGTTGAACATAGCTTAGCATGATTTGATGTGTTTGGGTGTGAAAGAGGCTTATTCCTAGCATAAATATACCCATCCAGATATTTTGGAATAGTTGGTTTGGTTGTATAAGTTACAGAATGAAAGTTTTACCACTTTGCAACTTTACACTACTTGCATTTGAAAAAATTTTCCTCAACTGAAAAATCATCACCACGATAAAATTCCTCTGAGATAGAAAAACCTAAGAGCATCTATTATAGAGGGTCCCAACATGATCTTATAGCCTCAAATAGATATTTTTTAAGCATTATGGTTTTTGAGTAATAGCCCATCAAAGAATGCAACCATTTTACACTTTGCACTCTTAAGGGATCGAGCCGGTTGAACGTAGGTCAGAGTGATTTGACATGTTTGGCTATGAAAGAGTACCATTCCTATTGTAAACATACCCATCTAGATGTGTTGGAATAGTTGGTTTGGTCATACGAGTTGTAAAATGAAGGTTACACCACTTTGCAACTTTACACTACTTGCATTTGATAACTTTTTCCTCAACTTAAAACTTGTCACCATGATAAAATAACTCTGAGATAGAAAATAAGAGAGGTTATTGTAGAGGGTCACAACACAATGCTCTAACCTAACACAAAGAGGTTTTTAAGTGTCACAGGTTTTTGGTAATATCTTGTCAAAGATTGCAGCCATTTTGCACTTTACACTCTTAACAGATCGATCCGGTTGAATGCAACTTGGAGTGATTTGGCATGTTTTGGTGTGAAAGAGGACCATTCCTAGCAAAAATTACACATCTAGATGCGTTGGAACAGTCAATTCGGTCATACAAGTTGTAGAACGAAAGTTGCACCACTTTGCAACTTTACACTACTTGCATTTGACAAATTTTTCCTCAATTGAAAAGTTTTCGCCACAGGAAAATGCATCCAAGATAGAAAAAGAAGAGAGATTTCATTTCAAAAGGTCCCAATGTGATTTTGTGGCCTTAGACAAATATTTTTTAAGCATCACGATTTCTGAGTAATAGTCTATCAAATATTGTAGCCATTTTACACTTTGGATTCTTAAGGGATTGAGCTGGTTAAACGTAGCTCAAAGTGATTCAAAATGTTTGGGTGTGAAATACGACCATTCCAAGTGTAATAGTACCCACATGGATGTGTTGGAATAGTCGGTTTGGTCGTACAAGTTGCAAAACAAAACTTGCACGGTTTTGCAACTTTACACTACTTGCATTTGACAACTTTTTCCTCAGCTGAAAAACTCATCACCATGGGAAAACACCTCTGAGATAGCAAAAAATGAAAAATTATTTTAGAGAGTTTCGACACAATCCCATAGCCTAAAATGGAGAGTTTGTAAGCACCATGATTTTTAAGTAATATTCTGTCAAAGATCATAGTCATTTTGCACTTTGGACTCTTAAGGGATCAAGCTAGTTGAAAGTACCTTGAAGTGATTCAACATGTTTTGGTGTGAAAGAGGACCATGAATAGCTTAAACATACCCATATAGACCTATTGGAATATTTAGTTTGGTTGTACAAGTTGCAAAATGAAATTTGCACCACTTTGCAACTTTACACTCCTTGTATTTGACAACCTTTTCCTCAACTAACAAACTCGTCACGTTGGCAAAATTCCTTCAAGATAGAAAAAACTGAGAGAAATTATTGTAGAAGGTCTTGTTAGAACCAAAAAAATTCAATTAAAATCCTAAGCCTTTTTATCCATTTAAGCTCATATTTGCCTATCTTTTCATAAATAATTCTTCATTTCATTCCCCATCCATTTTATCATGCATTTAAAATCCTTACCGCTCCCTTCGAAATCATTTCATATGTTCTTCACCGCTTTACCGCGGCCTCCCACAGTGGGCTCGTAGTATAGCGGTGGCAGTTTGATGTGGTCAAGGAAACCCTTACCGCTATATCATGGAGGGTAGTCTCAGGGCCTGTAGTGTTGTGGTAAAGGGTAGCAAGCGGTGGAGGTGGCAGTCAATGGGGTCAGCAACAACGAGGTGATGGTGAATAGTTAGCGGCTACCACGGTACCACTAGCGGTCAATCTAGTGACCGCGATAGCATGGTAGAATAGAGGTAAGTGGCGAGCCACCAGTCAGAATGGTTTACTGTGGTACCGTAGGGATTCATTTAATAGACCATGGTAGCGTGGTGGTGGTGAAGTTGACAGCAAATGTGAAGACTGCGATACCGCCAAGAGTCTAAGAAATTCCTGCGGTGATAGCGGTAAATGGTTAGCGGTTAGCAAGTAAGCAAAAGATGTTCATCACGCAACCTCCAGGGGTCTAAACATAGACTGCAATAGCGCGGTAAGGAGTGAAGACTGAATAGGGAAAATATTGAAGGAAAATCGAAAGTTGAACTCTATCAAAATATTTAAATTGCCAACAAGGCAACTTAAATATTTTATTTTATCAGAATATCAAATAGTTATGGTAGGTAAAATGAAAATTCGTGACTATTGAGTTGTGTTGTATAAATATTTGAGAAAAATCAGTCATAGGGGTTTGAGAAGTGGGGATTTTTTCCACTGTAATAACAAAACTGGGATAAAAGCAATGAATGGTCCTTCTTGAAACTGGTGTAATGGAGTAGACATTTTCAAACTAGTGCAATTTTTTATGAGTTTGTTTGTTGAGATGACATAATTTGTGAATTTCTTATCTGGTTGTTTCCAATTAGAATAACAAGTATGTATCTGGTTTATCATGGTGAAATTTTCACTTTGTGTGGTTTGATTTATAGGTGTCTGCAAGGTCAGAATTCAATTCTTTAAATCAAGTCATAGTGATTTTGGAATTTAGGTTGGTTGTTTAAAGAAGAACCTGGCAGGAAAATATTCAAGACTAATTTATGCAAGCCATAAATTGGGTGAAATAATATGCGAGTCATAGAATTTCATATTTTAAATATGCTCAACAATTTGAATTAATATTGGATAGGGAAACACCCTGGATCCTTGTTATTTTTGACTCCATTTCCCAACAGATAGGAGGCACTAATCAACAATATCCCAAAGGATAAAATTCATAACAAATAATATATTCAAAACTTTTATTTTATGCAGTAGGATTAGTTATAGTATTTTTGTCTATTCACCACCTTTTGCCATTGTGGGTAGACTGTTTGGTAAGAAATTCATTTTAAATCTGCATGTTTCACATAGGTTCACCCACCTAGGTCTTGCAAAACCTAAAAAGTAGAAGGTTTAATTGTATAATTAGTGTTGCATGTTGTCCAAGAATTTTGTAAGGGCCTGACAAAATCTTATGGTTAAAACCTACATTTTTGAGAACCAAGAATTTGACGACTCTATTGTGGACCATAATCTGAAAGTAAGCCTTTGTAATAGAGTCAATATTTTGTAGAAGACTTTGTTGGGAATAAAGAATTGCAAATTATCTCAGTTTTGGAAAGTGAGTGGTGAATCTAAATGAACAAGTGCATTGAAACTGATAAAATGAAATATACATCAGAAAGAAATCTTCCTAGAATTCAAACCTTCACAATTTCTCCCAAAATACAAGGAAGAAGGTCTTTGTACAAAGATGGTGATGGTCCTAATGCCAAAAATAAATGGACAAAGAAGAATGATAAAGGTAGGAAGGTGACTGATGACATGGGACCATAAAACAAAATTAAAACATCACAAGCATCACTAGAGATACACAATTCATATGGTACATTAGCAAATGAAGAAAACCCTTCGAGAGAAGTTCACACTCCTGAGGAACAGAGGAATCCCTTCTATCAACTAAATCCTAAGAAAGTTGAAGAATCCATGGCTGAATGTGATGCTGAAAGAGAAAGGAGATAGCTTGAATATGATCATAAAGCAACACTTCTTGAGGATGGACTTGGATATGAGGTTGTATCTGAGGAGAATTATGAACTTATGGCTAGGGATGAAATAAATACAAGACTAGAACATGAGAGACAAGAAGTGGATTGAGAAAGAATAGAACATGAGTAGAGGCTCCAAGCAATTAAATAACTTGAAGAGTTGAAGTTGAGGAAAGTACAAATCAATACTCAAAAGTCTAATTTGCAAAAATATGTTCCACCTCATAGGCAAAGGAACAATAATGCAGGCCCATCAAATTCCTCATAGGCCTACCACAATCAACTAAGGAATCAAGGTAGATATCAAAATGTTCCACCAAAAAATTAGGGTGTTTAGCCACCACCATATTAGTAGCATGTACCCCCACAAGGTCAGCAATATGTGGCAAGTAATAATCCATTGTGCCAGTGCTAGTATTACCAAAATCCTCCTCCAAAATATACAGCCATGATCAGGTAGTTTGAATTGGCTGGATTACAAATATGCCCTTACCCTATGGAAAATAGTTGGAGAATTTTGATCCCAAAATTCACAAGGAGCAGTGCTACTGCAGCTGAAGAGCATTTAAGGAGTTTTAATGCTTTTATGCAAGATTTAGATATGTAGTATGAAGATATACAAATGAGGTTTTTTATGATGTCAGTGGTTGAGGATGCCAAGGATTGGTTTAATAGTTTTCCAACAACTTCCATTGATTCTATTCATGTGTTTTATGAACAATTACTTGAGTAGTATGGCAATCAATATGCACTTGAATTTGCATTGCATGAGGGTGACCATTCAGAAGTATCAAAATGAGTCAACCTATGTTCAAACAGAGGTTTTCTAAATTGCATAATAAGATACCTCTTGGATCTAAATTGGTTGATCTTGCTGCATTAAGTATTTATTTAAAAGATTTTGATCCTAAGACAGGTTATGAGCTTAGCAATAGGGGTCCCAAAAATTTGGCTGAGGCTCAAAGGATAGCACTCACTATTGAAAATATCAAGAAGGTTGCAGGGATGATTTCCAAGAGGGATAACCCTAGGGTTCCCCAATATGATCTTCCAAATAAACAAGAAAGAACATATAGGAATGAAATTCCAAGACTACATGACATGCCTTATAATACAAATTGGAGAAATGGAAATCCAATGCTCGATGGGCCAAGAGAAAAATGAGACACCTGACCCTTTGAAGAAAAGAGAGACATATATGGTTGATAATTGTCCTTGATGTTTAGTTTGTGACTTGCCACATTCTTTAGAACATTGTGTTGTAGCTCAGTCAGTGCCTGGAAAAGACATAGCAGAAAATGATAATGAAGATCATAATATCTATTTGAATTCTCATACTCTTCACTCAGAAGAGCAAGGATATTCATCTTCAGAGGAAGGAGGGTATGAATATGATGTTGATCATCAGAAATATAATGTTCACATGGTAGAACAACAAGTTTTTTCTGACTATGAGGAAAGTGATGATGAACAAGGTTTCTCTGCTGCATCATATCAAACTAATAGGGGAAATATGAAGAGACCAACTAAGGAATAAATTAAAAGATTGACTATTGCAGCAGTTGAGCTGGCTAAAATCAAGTATCGGCTAAGGAATAGAACAATGAATGAGAATGATAGTGTTCCAAAAGGAATATTCTTGAAAGATAAAAAAACGTACCATGAAATATCAAAAAAGAGAAATGATGAGTGCCCTCATAAAAAAGAACAAAAGTGTGTTCCCAAAGAATAAAATAAGGAATTCCCCAAGGATAAAAAAAAAATGGATCAGACATCAAAGAGGGAGAAAGAGGAGAACAAAGGTGAACTAGCAAAGCAAAGGAAGTTGATAAGAGATGAAGGTGCATCTTTTGATTTTGTGCTAGCTTTATCCCAGGTAAAAATAGTTATCCCATTACTTGAAATGATGAAAATTAAAGATTAAAGAGTATAGGGAAAGTTCTATTCAACTGATGTCTGGTGGGAGGAATCAAATTGTAAATTTTGAACAAAATGAGAATCTTGGAATTTCTAATAAGAAAGGAAAGATAAAAGTTTTAGAAGTTGGTATGAATGATGCATTAATGAACACACCACAAATTGATCCATTTTTTAATACCCTACTCATAAATGGTAAATTGGTAAGAAATTGTATGATAGATTCAGGTTCTTCTATGAATATTATGCCAGTAGAGGTAACAAAACAACTCGATATGTGGATAGATATTGAGGGTGGTAAGTGTTATTCCATGGATAGTAGGCTTGTCCCAATAGTGGGGATTATGAAAGACGTCAAAGTAAAATTAGCAGCCTACCCACAAGAAACTTATAACATTGATATAACTGTGATTGATACACCTCCTTAGTTTGGAATGCTTTTTTCAAGATAGTGTACTACAATAGTTGGAGGTAATGTACAATTTGATTTATTATATGCCACAATAGTAGTTAATGGTGAAGAGGTAAAACTATATAGAGAACCAAGGGTGAATCAAATTGTTGAGTGTGTTCCTCAAGAACAACTTAATTGCTTCTGTGATGTAGACTTGGGGAGTTTTAGAATAGAATTATCTTAGCCAGAACTTGTGAATATTGACCCAATTGATATGATTGTCTCTAGAAATCAGCAGGGTGTGTGGAAAATGTACTTTGATGGAGCATGCAATCAAGAAGGTAATGGAGTTGGGGTATTTTTCATATCACCTAAAGGTACAACATTTAAAAATTCATTTTTGTTGGCTTTTGAATGTACAAATAATGTGGTCGAGTATGAAGCCTTGTTGATTGGTTTGAACATGGCTATCAAACATAAGATTAAATTATTGTTTGTCTTGGGAGATTCTGAGTTAGTTGTGTCACAAGCTAGATCAAAGTATGTTGCAAATAACAAGTGGTTGAAACAATATAGAAATGTTGTGTGGGATACAGTTGAACTATTTGATGCATTTTCAATTGATTGGATAGATAGATCTAAAAATTTGATGGCTGATTTTTTGGCTAATGTAGCCTTGAAGAAAGATGATATCACTTTGGCAGGAGTGCCTCGGGTTGCATTTAAAACAAGAACAATAGTCCCTAGAAACATATATAGCTGGCAAGTTTTTGATGATGATACTAACCTTTTTTAATTTCTTCATTGTATAGATCAGTATGAGGCACAGGAGATTGATTTCAATGATTTTGTGGAAGAAGTGGATGGGAAACATACTGTATTTGGGAAGGAAGTTTTATAGCTTAAAACTAACAAGCTTCCCAAAGGGCTCATGGCATTGGAGAGAGTGTATGATGGGAGAGAGTGTATGATGGGAGTGATCGTTCCCTCATAAAGTAGACACTTGTTAAGAAAGAAGATATAAAAGAAATAAATTTGAAATTGAATTAGCATAAAAAAGGGTTTATATTGAAAAGAAAATAAGCCCAACCATCAGAAGAATGTTGATTACATTGTTGATAAAATACAAGCATGTGTTTGCTTGGTCTTATGAGAATTTGAAGGCATATAGAGAAGATCTTTTTTAGCATGAGATTCCACTTAAGCCAAACACAAAGCCATTCAGATAGAAGCAGAGGCCTATTAACCCAACTCTGGAACCTAAGATGCAAGAGGAGCTAGCAAAGCTCAGAGATGGAGGTATCATTAAACCCATTAGGCATTCAACATGGGTCTCAAATTTGGTCCTAGTCAGGAAGAAAAATGGGGACATAAGACTATGTGTTGACTTTAGAAATCTGAATGGTTCTTCCCTAAAAGATAATTATCCTCTTCCAAACATGGATGCAATTTTGCACAAAGTAATAAGGTGTGAGCTATTATCAATGATGGATGGATTTTTTGGATATGATGAGTTCAAAGTCAAATAATCTAAGCAATACAAAACAACATTCACTATGCCATGGGGAACTTATGTTTATATAAGAATGCCATTTGGTCTCACAAATGCACGAGCTACCTTTTAAAGGGCCACAGATGTGGCATTTGCAGATCTGATCAATTCTATAATGGTGGTATATCAAAATGACCTCATTGCTTATTCCAAAAGGGTAGAAAATCATATTGATGATTTGGAGAAGATATTCATCAAAGCTTTGGAATATGGTATAAGTCTTAATCTTAAAAACTATCATTTTTTTGTTACAGAGGGTAAAATTTGGGGCATATTGTGTCTAAAGATGGGATTAGGATAGATCCTAAAAGGGTAGATTCTATAGATAAAATTCTCATTCCCAAAACTATCAAAGCAATCCAATCATTCTTTGGCAAAATTAATTTTGTTAGGAGATTTGTGTCCAATTTTGTTGAGATTGTTAAACCAATATCTAAGATGTTGAGAAAAGGAGAAAAAATGGATTGGACTGCTGAAGCTATGGATGCATTCATATCTATAAAAAGAGATATTGAAGAAGCCTCTATCCTAAAGTCCCCTGATTTTACTAAGCCATTTCAGATTTTTTCTTTTGCTTCATTCCATACCATAGTTGATGTCATGTTACAAAAAAATGATGAAGGTCATGAGCAACCTGTTTCTTTTTTCAGTATATCTTTGCAAGGGTCAGAGTTGAATTATGATATTATGGAAAAATAGGCTTATGCACTGGTTAAAGTAGCAAAGGATTTTAGGCCTTACCTTGTTGGATCCAAGGTAATTGCTTATGTCCCACATGTAGCTGTGAAGGATATCCTTGTGTAGACAGAAGTGACAAGGAAGAGATGTAGATGGATTAATAAAATCCAAGAGTTCATTATGGAGATCTAGATTACCAGACTGGTAAGAGGACAAGGTCTAGCCATGTTGATGGCAGAAACAAATATTGAAGCAAACCAGATCTGCAATGTAGAAGGTAAGGATGAAATCATAGCAAGTATTGAGCATAATCCATGGTATACAAATGTAATGCATTATCTAAAATATATGAAGTGCCCTAAAGGGTTGAATGATAATCAAAGGAGAGCCTTGAATTTGTTGGCTTCTAAATATAATTTTATAAAAGGGGATCTATTCTAGAAAAATAGGGATGGTATATTGCCATTATGTTTAGATGAATTCTAGGCAAAATATATTTTGAGAGAAATGCATGAAGGGGTGTGTGGAGGCCATTATTCTGCTAAGACTATTTCACACAAGATTCTCAGGGATGGTTATTATTGGCCTAGGGTATTCAATGATTCCTTTGCATATGTGAGGAAATGTGAGGCTTGTCAGAAATTTTCAGGTGAGTTGAACTACTAGGGAGCTTTGACACTTAGACATTTGTAGGTAGAAGCACCTTTTCAACAATGGGGATTTGATTTCATTGGAGAAATACAGGGAAGATTGAGTGGAGGAAATAGGTGGATACTAGTGGCCACAGATAATTTTACTAAATGGGTGGAGGCTATCCCAACTAAGCAAGCAACAAGAAAAGTGGTAGTGAATTTTCTGATGGAGAATGTTATGACTATATTTGGCACTCCAGTCAAATTGATCACAGATAATGGGATTTGTTTTAGATTAGATGAGTTTAGATATTTTCGTAGAATATATGGAATTAATATTTCTTATGTTGCCCCATATCATCCATAAGCCAATGGTCAGGAAAATTCAAGTAATAAAAATCTTTTGAATATAGTAAGGAGGATGTTGGATACAAATAAAAAGGCATGGGATTCAAAGTTAAGATTGGTTGTATGGGAAGATTGGATTATAGTGAAGAAGGAAACTAGAAAATATCCATTTGACTTGGTGTATGGGACTAATGCTAGGATGCCATTGCAGAACCTTTTTCCAGTATATAACTTTATTTTGCAAGAAGACTTGGATATTTATGATCCAATGGAGGAAAGAATGGAAAAACTTACAGAGCTTGATGAAGTGAGAAGAGTGGCTCAGAAACAGAATATGAAATTGAAGTCACAAATGAAATACCTTTTTGATAAAAAGGCCAAGAAGAGAAAATTTGAAAAGGATGATTTAGTATTGATGTGGAATGCTTGGTGTCAGGGGAAGGGGAAGCATCGCAATTTTGAAGATTTATGGCTTGGACCTTTTGTGATAGCTTGTAAACGAGGTGAAGATTCTTATTTCTTGCAAAAAATGTCTAGAGAAGAGCAGGAGTTGCCTGTACATTGGCAATTCCTAAATAATTTCTTCTCTTAAGGATCAACAGAGAGTTAAGGATTTCTAGTGCACAGACAATTCTTGATAAGCCTCTTTAAATATTATTTCCATGCATAGTAGTTTAGGAATTTTCAAGGGTTTGGGTTTTCTTGTACATGGACATTCTCAGGAACTCCCTTTTTGAAATATTTTCTTTCTTTCCATGTATAGTAGATTAGGGTCACTTTCATCTTCCATTCTCCATGCTCCACTTTCCATTTTCCATCTCCTTCACTCTTTTATTCCCTCCATTCTCCATTGCTTGTCTTGTCCGTTCATGTTTTGGTCTGCTCTCCTAGTTACATTTTGGATTCTTGTAATGATTGCACAACCACTCATCCCCAACAAGATCCACTATTAGAACCAACATTTTTCAATTAAAATCCTAAGCCTTTTTATCCATTTAAGCTCATATTTTCCCATCTTTACATAAAAAATTCTTCATTTTATTCCCTGTCCATTTTATCATGCATTTCAAATCCTTACCGCTCCCTTGGAAATAATTTCATATGTTCTTCACTGCTTTACCATGGCCTCCATAGTGGGCTCACGGTATAGAGATGGTGGCTTGATGCGGTCAAGGAAACCCTTACCGCTATACCGTGGAGGGTAGTCTTAGGGCCCGTAGTGCTACGGTAAATGGTAGCAAGTGGTGGAGGTAGCAGTCAATGGGGTCAGCAACAATGAGGTGACGGTGAACAATTAGTGGCTATTGTGGTACCACTGGCGGTCAAGCCAATGACCATGGTAGTGCAATAGAACGGAGGTAAGCGATGAGCCACCGGTCAGAATGATTTACTATTGTACTGTAGGGAGTCATTTAACATACCACGGTAGTGTGGTGGTGGTGAAGTCGACGACAAATTTGAAGACCGCGAAACCACCAGGAGTCTAAGCAATGACCACAGTGATAGCGGTAAATGGTTAGCAGTTAGCAAGTAAACAAAATATCTTCATAGCAAAATCGCCAGGGGTCTAAACATAGATTGTGGTAGCACGGTAAGGAGTGAAGACTAAGCAAGGAAAATATTGAAGGAAAATCAAAATTTGAACTATATCAAAATATTTAAATTGCCAACAGGGCAACTTCCTTAAATATTTCATGTTATCAAAATATCAAATGGTTATGGTAGGTAAAATGAAAATTTGTGATTGTTGAGTTGTGTTGTATAAATATTTGAGAAAAATCAGTCATAGGGGTTTGAGAAGTGGGCATTTTTTCCACTGTAATACAAGAACAGGAATAAAATCAATGAACGGTCCTTTTTGAAACTGGTCTAATGGATTAGACATTTTCAAACTAGTGCAATTTTTTTCGATTTTGTTTGTTGAGATGACATAATTTGTGAATTTCTTATCTAGTTGTTTCCAATTAGAATTTCTTAAATCATTTAAATCAGAATAACAAGTATGCATGTGGTTTATCATGGTGCAATTTTCACTTTGTGTGGTTTGATTTATAGGTGTCTACAAGGTCAAAATTAAATTCTTTAAATCAAGTCACAGTGATTTTGGAATATAGGTTGGTTGTTTAAAGAAGAACCTAGTAGGAAAATATTCAATATTAATTTATGCAAGCCACAAATTTGGTGAAATAATATACGAGTCATAGAATTTCATATTTTAAATATGCTCAGCAATTTGAATTAAGATTGGATAGGGAAACACCCTGGATCCTTGTTGTTTTTGACTCCATTTCCCAATAGATAGGAGGCACTGATCAACAATATCCCAGAGGATAAAATTCATAACAAATAATATATTCAAAACTTTTCTTTTATGCAGTAGGATTAGTTATATTATTTTTGTCTATTCACCACCTTTTTCCATTGTGGGTAGACTGTTTGGTAGGAAATTCATTTTAAATCTGCATGTTTCACATAGGTTCACCCACCTAGGTCTTGTAGAACCTAAAGAGTAGAAGGTTTAATTGTATAATTGGCGTTGTATGTTGTCCAAGAATGTTGTAAGGGCCTGGAAAACTCTTATGGTTAAAAAATACATTTTTGAGAACCAATAGGCCCCAACTTGATCCCATGGCCTCAGATGGATAGTTTGTAAGTGTCACAGTTTCTAAGTAATATCCTGTCAAAGATTGTAGCCATTTTGCACTTTGGACTCTCAAGGGATTGATCCGATTGAACATATCTTAGATTGATTTGGCATGTTTGGGTGTGAAATAGAACCATGCCTAGTGTAAATGTACCCATCCAAATTTTTTGGAACAATTAGTTTGATCATACAAGTTGCAGAACGAAAGTTGCATCACTTTGCAATTTTACACTCCTTGCATTTGACAACTTTTTCCTCAGCTAAAAATTCATCACCATGGGAAAAATCCTCTTAGATAGAAAACAAGAGATTTTATTGTAGACTTAGAGGATCCCAATGCGATCTCATAGCTTTAGATGAAGAGTGTGTAAGCATCATAGTTTCTAAGTAATAGCCTGTCAAATATTGTTGCTTTTTTGCACTTTAGACTCTTAAGGGATATAACCAGTTCAATGTAACTTGAACTATTTTAGCATGCCTGAGTTCAAAAAAGACCATTCCTAGCTTAAACATACCCATCTAGATGCATTGGAACTCTTTTAGAGTGGACTAACCTCCTTTTCTTTGACGATAAAATATTCTTCTTATCTTTTCATTCCTTTTCTAAGTGGTTAATTTTAGTCTTCAATTGTTTTTATTCAATTTTAATACTTAGGACAGCAACATCTCTTTGTTTGATATATTTTTCAATGCTTAGGACAAAAAATTCATTTTTTCAAATCCACCTTGAGCATCATCTCTCACTTTCTTTGCCTGCACAAATTCTTACCAAATACAAAACCTCAATTGTGTTAGGTTGAATGGCATATATGACAACAATTGTGATATAGAAAGTTTGGTGTGGGTCAAGGTTGAATGACATATATGACAATATCATATGAGTGTTATTGCTTTTGTGTGAAGTGTGCATTATGACTAGTTTGCATCAAGCCCATATGGTATGCCTAGTTTTCTTATTCATGCGTTATGGTTAGCAAAATTCATTGTTGTGCATTATAATAATACAAATTGCTTGTGGAAGGTCAAATAAAATTCATGTCATGGAGTTTTATTTGGTTTATTTAATGGTTTTATAACACCCATTTGGTTTGTTTAATGGTCACATCATGGTTGAGTGATGTCTTGATTGTTGATCATGATTATTGTATAGATTTCACATGAACAATATAATGAACATGTAACTTGTTCAATTTTAAGCACTTTTTTTGAAGTTTTCATCAAACCCCTATGGTTGAAAGATAGTGATTCTTATTCATGGTGATTTTATACCTTTTACATGTTATTAAGCTTGAATGAACATTGAGTGACATTGATTTTTATCAAGATGATTACATTAATTTTGAATGAATGTTGTAATTATGTATATTTCATTAAGTTGTATCCATTTGTTTGAAATTTTTAATCAATCAAAAAAATAAATGCCATAAAACTATCATAAGCTGCTATTTTCATCTTTTTTGCCTTGTCTATGAGACCACAATTCTTTTAGGCATATTTTCAAACATTTCTTCTCAAAAAATATTATATTGTGCTTCTCATACCATTTTTCATTAATTTTAACTTCTTTTGAAATAAAAATCAGCTTGGAGTTCAAAAAATAAAATAATTCCAAATGTAAATTCATTCAAGAGAGCTTGAAATCATGTGTATTCTCAAATTGAGTGTTTGATAAAATTTCTTTGGTAGACATGTATGAAAAATGTGGTACAATAGAAAAAGGCAGTGAATTGTTTGAACAAACTCCTCAAAGAAATGTGGTCTCATGGAATGTAATGTATGTGAACCTTAATATGAATGAACTCTAACATAGATGGATTACCAATTGTAATTCATTTCTACTAAAATGCAATTTCGTTAATCTATAACATGTTATTGATCATAAATTTAAACCATTTTAAGATAATTATATATTCAAATTTGAAGATTCAAATTAGAAAGACATTCACACAAGGAACAAATCAAATCAAACATCAATTCTTATATATCAAAATGTAGAATAATTATGTTTGTGCATATATAAATCTGGCATATATGCCATCTCAAGATCTATCAAAACTTAAATACGCATCAATCTATATCAAATCCTAATCTTATGTTGAACTATCAAAATTGATCCTCCTTGAAGAACTTAGTTGCTCTGAAGCTTCCTACACAATAACAATTCAAACCACAAATTAGATTAATTATGTGAATGATTGACAAGATAGACTAGTAAATAGAAACTTATATACTATCATTTATAAATTGTGAATTTAACATAAAAATCACTATACATGTACTATATTATATCAATAATACAGTTATTTTTTACCTCAAGTCTTTCTCTCTTTTCTACAAGATGTTATGCATATGATTGTCCCTTAGGACGATCAGGAGTTCTCATATAAAGAAATGGTCCCACACTCATCATAGTGCTAAGTCAGGTAGATGAATATAGTAGGTAAAATAAAAATGATATTAATTAACATATAATTGTTTAAAAATAATCATATTTACTAAACATATATCTACTCATCTCTAAATGTAAATATCTTGAATATAAAATAAACATATACTTTATCTGATGCTTCTACACTAGATGGGCTCATGGTGGATGAAGTAGCTAAGATAGTTTCCTATATAAAAAATGACAAGAATGTAACACAATTTAAATGAACATCCACATATAATCATAATTTCAAGAATATAAAATATATATACCTACAATGTAGCTTCTTCAAATGGGTCAGGCTCAGTCAACATGGATGTAAAAGAACTAGTTTGTTGCATAAAAATACAAGATTACATTAGACTATCAATCTATGTAGTACATGTAATTAAACATAATATATTTCAAAAATTAACATCTAAATAAAAATTTAAATGATGTCATATACTAAGTCCCCAGGCCAAATGAAATGGTCGATTGCGTAGCCTCTTGAACTTGGGAAATTTGGTAGGGTGGGAAATTATTAAAGATACCAACACACAAACGTATATTAGTATAAATGTATCTTATGAAATATTAAATAATTTAGATAAACCACACTATGGAATTACTTTAAGTCTTACTAGTCCTCCCACATTGTTCCTAGCAATCAATGTATCTCTTGGAAATGGTCCACTTTTTTCTCTATCAACTCCTACATATGACATATCCTAGACCTCATAGTCAGATGTGTCCATGGGATCCACGGTGGACTATTGAAGAGGACCCAAACATAAATTTTTGTACATCATGTAGTAGTGGGGCACACAAATATGTGCCAAAGAGGACGGTGTACTAGTTAGAGCTAATGCAGTAGGTGAATCACCATCATGTTGGAATGTATCAGGTGCATCACCATCATGATGGGATTCACCATCATACAATTGCACAACATGATGGCTCTACATGACCAAATGATCACTGAATGAATGTAAGGAAAAAATTCCCTGACTCCCTACATCTAAAGAAATCTCGAGGTAAGGTACTAGAGTCAGGGTATCAATAGACAGAGCAAGAAGAACTGTGGTGACTCAATGTGCTCTAGGTCTATCATGTGGAATCCCTTTACCAACACCCTATAAATATCACATGTCAAAGTAATTGGAATGCCTCCCTAGGGAAAACTCAACATATAATTTCTGGAGAAAATATTGAGGGACATCAAGATTGTTGTTCGGTGGCTTATCAAAAACCATCCACCAATGTCTCCATAAATTATCTAATGTGCCTCTATGTACACCATTTAATTGAAAATTTTACCTTTTGCACATCTATAGGTTGTCTTATTTTGTGATTAACGAATAACTGGGCTAATTGGGGTTTGTTAATATCAACTTACCTCAACTCATCATATCATAACCCATTGGCATAAAATTTCCTTTATTCCTCTCGCCACTTTGCAAACCTATTATGTTGAGTTGCTAAAGTTTCAACATTTGAAATATTTTTTTCTAAATTGTTGTTCATATCTCATAGCTCAGGGAGTGTATCATAAATTCAACATGAATTTCTCAATCGATCTAAATTTATATTAATAGATTCATGTATTGTTGGCAAGTTTTGGTTTGGAAACAATGGTCATGACAAACAAGGATTTGGAGGGTTTTCATCTTGAAAAGGGTTAGTGTTTTAATTTTGATCGAGGTTCGTATCGGCCATTTTAAGCTTGTTAATTTATAAAATGTAATGCCCCTCCATCCAACCCTAGAGGAAGTTGCAATTAACTATTCAAACAAACTATTTTTTTTTTTTTTTTTAAGTACAATTAACAAACAAGTTCACTAACCATTGCCAACAGCCTCTAAGGTTACAAGACTGAGATCACTTTTTAACCTACAAACAACATAAATGAATGCAACACATTTATATACTTAAGATATTAAGAACACAAGCATTCCATACAAGATAAATTACATCAAACAATAAGAGATACAATATGATTTAATATAACAATAGTTTAACAATAATATTGCATCTCTCATTCCCCGAATGAGGTAAATCCAATAAGCATGATAAAAAATTACAACTTTCCACCTCGATAACAAATGAGGGGTAATAAATTAAAAGATTCAATTAAAATGAATATAAGCAGGCAATATAATTGGGTCCCATGAGCTCTCCAACTATAAATCTCATCCACACGAGCAAGAAGAAAACCCAACGGAGTAAGGTGCATGTTCTACTCAACCATGTGGTACCCGAAGGTGCACCCCCCATGCTAGGAGATAGTAACAAGGATTCCTAGCCAAGACCATCTACCTCTAGACATAGGCTAAAACATAACTGAACTTAATCAAATACAAACACATCACTTAACACAATGGTTACAACGCTTCTAGAGCTAATTAATCAATCGCATCACTGATACAACATATTGTTGACTTAGGAGAAGGGTCATCACAAAACTACATGGAATATACTAGTAAGTCTTCTTAGGCCTTGACGCCCATCTCGGGATATCCTAGAAACCTCTAATGGCTCCCAACCCCTCATGCAAACCAAAGCGGAATCAATTATCTCCCATAGAGACAGGATAATGATCTTGCCATTCTAGGCCTTCTCGTCCCATCTCAAGTCTATACAAGCCCTTGCATCCATGAGCGAGGCACAATTAATTCTTATCAAGTATTGATACTACCTATACTTCTCATCAGTTTATTTACGTTATCACTGGATTAAATGACTTACAATGAGTTACCTTGGCACCACTTTGTGTGTTGGCCCTCATTGCAAGAAACTTTGCTAAGACAACAGGTGGAACAACTCCACAACCCAAGGGTACGCTAGTGCGACCTAAGGATATTAAATCCCTATCCACAACATAAAACCAACACAACCCATTCCTAATAACTGGATGACTAACTAGATACGACTGTGTGCACTACCCTAGGCAAATCAAAGGTTGACTAACATAAACCAAAAACCCTAAATAATTAAAAAACCGCATCTAGAAGACTTATTAACCCTTATAAACAATTTTCCTCAAAGTGAAAATAGAAGGAAGTTTACACTCAAAAGGGGCAATTAAACAAGAATTGAATCTACTTGGATTTCCTAAATCTACTTCCTCTAATAAAATTCACTAGTTTATTGCCTCAATTAAACTAATTTAATAATGTCTCTTTCAGACACAGGTTGAGATTTAAACCAAATATTCAATCCTTAATTGCTTGCAAATAAAATAAAATAAACATTTACTTCTTTGTTTCAAACATACTAGTTTCACAATATCTATTTTTTCCCTTCAAAATAAATCATTTTAAAATCAATTAATTCCTTTGTTAACACATATGACTTTAAAATCAAATACTTGACCTTTTAAAACCTATTATTTTAACATCAAATATTTGTTCTAACAAAACATAATATTTTAAAATCCAATAATTTTTCTATTAACATATTATGTTAAAAAAATTGTTCTTTCCCAAACTATATCATTTTAAATTCCTCCAATTATATTTAAAACATGACATTATTTAAATCACCAATTAAATCCATATATATTCAAATATTTAAATCTTCAATTAAATATTTATGTTTAAATATATATTAAATTTTATTATATTATTTAAACATATAAACATAATCGTTCAATTTTATATATATATACACGTTATATATATATTAATATATATATTTTTAAACTTTAATATACAAATTTCCAAAACAAATAATATATATAAATATACATACATTTATATATATATATACATATATGTTAGAGTAAAGGTTTTAACTTAATTGAGTTGATTAAGTTACCTTTATTCCCTTCTTAAGATTTCACGTTAGTTTGCATAAAGTGACATTTAATAATTATATTAATTATTAAGTGTTTTCCTATTAGGGCTTCTTTTAGGTTTTTCCTATTAGGGTTTCTTTTAAGGTTTTGCATGATCTCCTTTTATAAGGATTGATCGATTGTAAATTTTATAATTCCTTTTTGTTCTGATAAGATAGTTTCTCCATTTTTCAGAGCTTCAAACCTTTGTTTGTTTTCTCCATCCATTCTCTTCCTTGTGACAAGTATCCATTTGCATGTAGGTGTTCTTGGAGTCTGAAGTTAGTTTTGACAACTTCTACATGGTATCAGACCTTTCCTACTGCATGCTTGTTCTTGTTTGAAGAATTTGGAGATATTTGGAGCTACAAGGGTTGGATCAGGCATTCATAGTTTTGGGCTTTGTCTTTTTTGATCCAAGGAATCACCTACAATTTCAAAGCATTTTGAGTCCAAATGGACCTCGCCATTGGATCTACAGTGGCCCAAAACCCCTAAATCAACTATTCATTCATCCATTTTGGACAAATTTGATTTGAGGAGCAAATATTTTTACCCGTACGACCCACCCAGGTACAAGGTATGATTATTTTGCAGCATAAAAAAATATAAATTTTTTATATGTTTTGCAAAATATATTTTCATCAGGTTTTATGAAAATTTTGGGCTATTAAAACTATTGTGGTGGCATTTTATTTTATATTTGGTGGTTTGAATTTTCAAATTTTGTGGCCTGTATATTCAAGGTACCATCGTACCTATTCCGCCAGGCCTGTCGGCATCACTGACCCCACCTACCTTTGGTCGACCCTGTCAGCATATTCTCTTTGCCAACATATTCTCCCTCCGGCTGCACCGACCGTTAGCCATCCATCGGCATTCTCTCCATCATCGGTCACTTCACCTCCCATCGGGCCCCTTACATACGTCGGGCAGCGTACTGACAGCCACCGACGACTTTACTGCCGATCGATAGTTTGACAGTACTATCGATGGCGGTACATAGGGCCGCCCGTAATTTTTTTAGGTTTTTTTTTTCTAAATCAATGTTTTTTTGAAAAAATCATAGGTTTTTTTATTTTTATTTTTACTTTTTTATTAAAAAAACAATTTTTTATGTAATAAGCCCTATTGCGCAAATGCGGTGACGACCGTTTGGCCATCAAATTTAGGCCCGTATTTTTTCTGCAACAGTCGTATGATTGTCAAATTTAATGCAACCTTGGTTTTTTCCCCCTTTGGAGCTATTTTTTTCTAGAGGTCATAACTTGGGCATACAATATCGTTTTTTGACAAACAAGATATTGTCGAAAAGCTGGTTCTGTCAAATTTCCAGTGGTGTGGGTCTCATCACTTCATTTTTCTATTGGTGCATTCTACAGCCAGTTGAAGTCAAAGGAATTGTTTTCAGTCCTAAGCTCGTAACTTTTGACTAGTTTCTCCGTTTTTTGCGATCTTAGCGGTGTTGGAACCATATTTCAAAGCTCTTTAGTTCTATCCATGCAATTTTTCCAGATTTCACTCCAAGTATATTTTATTCAATTTTTTATGTTTTCACACTCTGGTGAATTACCTAGACATATTTGCTCTTGGGAACTTCTCATTTGCATGGGATGCTTCATTTTTTGGCTGTTCTTCATGTATTTCTAGTTTTTTGTCCTTTGTGGACATTTTGATAATCATTTGTAAGCAATCATTTATGTAAACGCATCGAGATAAAGTGCCACACTATTGTACATGTATTTTGGGGATTTTGCACATAAGGTTGTGCCATATTTTGTACTCGCACTATATTATAAAGTGCCATGGGGGTTGTGTAGTTCCTTTGTTTTTGCCATCACACCTTTGTCTAGTGAGCATCCCTCCATGATGACAGTGGATCCATATGATACCAGCCTCATGCATGTGTGCTTTGTTTTGCACACCACTTTTTAAGTTGTAGGTGCTTTCTTGCACACTTTCAGATGTTGTTTCTTCTCCTTCATTCACTACAGGGTGTGACACACCATTTCAGTGGATCTGTCAAGCTCTCCCAGTTCAACATTATGGGGGGTATTATACTGTTTGTGCTAATGCTTCCTTGGCTTTTTCTTGGAAGGAATCTTCCATTCTCAGTTGATCAGTGTTTTTTAGACTATTGGTACTTGTGCTATTTGTATCTTTGTTCCAGGTGTTTTCCTTTGTTTGCCATCTGATTTGAGTAGTGTCATTTGGGGCACTCATGCAGATTGTTGTCTTCTTGATCCTGATCATCTTATCTTAATAAGAGGTTTTTCAGCACCATAGCAGTCATCTTTTGACAGTTGTTTGCAGCTTCTTCTACTTCATTGATGTTCTTCATAGATTTCAGCTTCTCTTTTTGGAGTAGATTTTTTCCCACGAGGTTTTCTCTATTTTCTACACTTTACAGAGATTTTGTTGTATTTGGGTACTTGATCTGGCCTAGTTGTTGGGACCCATGTTTACTTTCCTACATTGTAGTTACCTTTTATTTTTTGCACATGTTTGTAGTTGCATTGTTGCCCATCTTAAGGGGGGGTGTTAGAGTAAAGGTTTTAACTTAATTGTGTTGATTAAGTTACCTTTATTCCCTTCTTAATCTTTCATGTTAGTTTGCATAAAGTGACATTTAATAATTATATTAATTATTAAATGTTTTCCTATTAGGGCTTCTTTTAGGTTTTTCCTATTAGGGTTTCTTTTAGGTTTTGCATGATCTCCTTTTATAAGGATTGATCCATTGTATATTTTATAATTCCTTTTTGTTCTGATAAGATAATTTATCCATTTTTCAGAGCTTCAAACCCTTGTTTGTTTTCTCCATCCATTCTCTTCCTTGTGGCAGGTATCCATCTGCATGCAGGTGTTCTTGGAGTCTGAAGTTGGTTTTGACAACTCCTACAATATATATATATATATATATATATATATATATATATATAGTATATATACATACTTATATATATAAATATATGTATTATATTTTTAAAAAATAAAATAGAAATATAAAATATTTTAATATTAAAAAAATTATTTATAAATATTTTCATGTTATATTTTTATAAAAAAAAGAATTCAAAGCAAGGACTGAGGGTTATTTTGCTCGAACCGTGCACCACCATGTTTAGATGGACGACTGTGTTTACACAGTTGAGCCCTACCATATGGGCTAACTATGTTTAAACATAGTCACACCCACAGTGGGTGTGACTGTGTTTAAACACAACCAAGCCTAATGGTAAGGGTGCAGCCATGTGGGGGCGCGTTGGGTGTGGATCCCCACAAAGCCTCCCATGGGGGGGTTGTGGGTTGAGCCCCCAACCCCCCCAAATTTCGGATTTTATAAAAAAATAAAACCTCTGCGGATTTTGTAATCCGTGTTTTGATAGGGGTATATATATATTTACTTTATTTTATTTTTTATAAAAAATTTACCAGCATAACCTCAATTAAGTACATATATAAAAAAATGTATATATCTATACCCACATAAACAATTTACAAAACTAATACAGCAAATAATTTTTTAAATGATTATTTATAGTCAAGAATACAAATTTATTTATTTTGAAGAAAAAAAAAATTGCCAACAAAGGTTTTCAAAGTTTTGAAAGAAGATTTAACATGATTTTTTCTCCCAATTTAAACAAAGTTTAATTTATTTTTCAAACAACATATATAAAAAAACCGTGAAATTCAAAAATCAAATAAATTTAATTAATAGAAAACCTAATTCCAAAATCTTGAGAGGTTGGAAAAATATTGCAAAGCCTTCTCCTTAGATTCAAGCTCCTTCCCAGCAATCCAACTCCAAGAATCCAAATCCAAACACACCAAACCAAAAATTCTTTCCTCCTTTTTTATTTTTTCATTTTTTCCAAGCTTATAGAAAAAACTCCATGAAAATCCAAAAAACAAAAAAAAATGAAATATCTCATCAACCACCCTCATAAATTTTGAAAAATAAAATAGAAAATATCTCAATTTTCATTTTTGCATTGAAAATTTTCAAAACTTCAATTTAGACCCTTTTTTTTCAATTTTCAATTAAAATATCTATCAATTCTAACAAAGTAACTTAATTCAATTTAATTTATTCAATAAAATAAATCTAATCCAAACTTAAATTATTTTATTAATTAAATTAAATTAATTAATTAATTAAATTAAATTAATTAATTAATTAAATAACCTCTTCCAACATAATAAACAAATTAATTTATTAAACAACTTAAATACATAATGCAATTAATTACCTTTTCAACTTGCAATTAATTAAAATCAAAGTGAAATGAACAACATTAAATCAACCAAAACCTAACTTAAAACCGATGACACACTATGACCAGGGTGATGACTTGGCATGGAAAACCTAGCTACTATCTCCCAATTAGATACTATTGGCCAATGGACACGCTCAATCTGTGAAACCAAGTGGAGTCAATGTCCTATATCGGTTAACCTACGAACAAAGAGTATATCGAACCTACATATATATCATAATAGAACACATCGTGAAGAGGAAATCGTGGAATCATAGGGTGCTCACAAGTGAGGTGCAATTTCATCCCCTTCACCAATACAGTGTTACAAACTGATGAATCTGACATCAATAATTTTATCAAAAGCATAAAACATCATTAATTCAAATATCCACTATGCTAATCTAAAGCATCTCGTAATGATAACGTCAGAATAAAATACCATCACATCGCATCATAGTTATCGATCAAATAGTACCTGAGTACCATAGTCAAAGTACTAACAGAAAACACAAAATAACGAAGAATAACATTGTTCGATCAAAAGAGCAATAATCATGTTATAATAAACCAACATTATTCTTAATCAAAGCATGGCAAGCATAACATCAAGGAAAGTACTTATCATCACACACATAGCCCATGTCGCTCTATAAGAAACGATAAAATAATAAAGCATCATAATCCAATATAATAGAAAAATAGAGGGGTGTTACATAAAAAATTCAAAATTAACAATATTTTAATACAACAAAAAACCTATTAAAATCCTATTTTTGACTAAAATTCACAAAAAGGCAATGCAAAACTAATATAAATTGAAGAAAAAACACTAAAATATGTAAATACCTTTGAAATGTGATTGACTTGAACAAAAATTTGGTTTCCCAAATGGATATCCGAGTCATTGAATGCAAAACCTACACACAACTTCTTAGGAGACTATAGAAAAAGCGAGCATTCGGGTTTCTTTTTTAATTTTATCGAACAAGAAATGGATATTTGTTTCCTTTATGTGTTTTTTTTAATAATTTGTCGGGTCTGAGACTCGACCAGTATACATATGTAGTTTTTTTGGTAATCATATATTATAATATTATATAATATAATATAATATATATAATACTATATTATAATATAATATATATATTACATTATTATATTATATATTATATATAATATAATATAAAATAATTTTATATTATTATATATATTATATTATATTATTATATAATTTTAAATTAAAAATATATATAATAATATATTAAATTAAATGTTTGGTTGCTCTCGGACCCAACCAAATTTTAAAAAATGACCTAAACATAAGAGATATATGTTTCAAAACGGATATCTGTTTTGAACAAATACCTGTTTTGGTTAGGTGTTTTCTATGGCGCCAAGCACTTTCTACCCAAGCCTAGAAAAAGTTAAAATAAAATTTTGCATTTTTAAGCGAGTTAAAAATGCCTTTGTTCACATCGTTACTTTGGAGACCCCTGTGATCTTGCCCATAACCATCTATTTTCTATAAGTATTATTCATCTAAAAATAGTCCAATTATCTTTGATAGTGAAAGGAATTATCTATATTAACCATTTATTTCTTGAAAAAATAACAATCTAAAATAGTTTCTACTCCTAGGAAGAATTGTTATTTAACTATCATAATATTCAAAGTGGGTTCTTAAAACTAGAGATATAATTAAACTTCCTCATCATTGAAGCTTTCCTTCTCACTATTTTTCAACCTCCTTATGGCCATTGCCAAAGTCTTAATATCTAATAACAAGACAATAAGTATGGATAGTTTCATTTTAAGTGTATTTTTTGGTAAATATGTTATTTTTGTCTTTCTAGAATGTCCCCTATCATATCTAAATATGCAAGAAATGGTTTTACATTATTTTAGGAAGTTTCAAGATCATCTAAATTTTATTCTCCTAAATTTTGAGATGATTGATCATGACCCTTTGAGTTTTTTTTTTTTTAGTTTAGGATTCATATTAAAACAAAAATCATTATCCTTAAGTCATAATCTAAATTAATTATATTTTGATAATCAGTCCCTTTGAGGTTTTCTATTAGTAAAACTTATTAGATTACCCCTTTTACGTTTAATATGTCTTTACTTAAGAAATCCTAATTAATATGTTAAATATAATTACATTTTTGAAAATTAACTTAACATTGAGTCAAATTCTAAACTACCATACATGAAAATTCCCATGTCATAGAATAAATATTAATAATAAATAATTAAATGAATAAAACATGAATGAATTATAGATTAATCCCTCTTATGTTTCAATAATCTAACTTGCTAAAAAAATCATTTTCAATTAACTTGGAAATAATCAATTCTATAAAGAAGACAATAGAATGAATTTAGATTAATTTACTAATAAAATAGAACATTATTTCATAATTAATCTTATGCTTAAATAAATTTTCATAATCAACCTATAATATCTATTAGTCTAAATAGTTATGGAGTACTAAGGAGCATCAAATTAATAACTATATAATCTTATGGGAATCCCAATATAATCTCCTACTCCATAAGCATGCATTTATCATTGTTTCATACATAAATGATGGCATAAATTTCTAAGATGTGGCATGTACTCCCAGTTCTATTTAGTTTTACCAAGTAGTGTGGAGTCCTTCAATCCATGTAATTTCTCACTATCTCATGTGTGTATGGGGTGTTGAACTTAGAGTTGATTAAAAATAATAATCCATTAACTTTAATGATCTGAAAGAGGTGGCACAGTTACAATTTTAACCCTTAGGTTTATTTATCATTTTAGACGTGGAAGTATGACTTCCTTGGTGTTGTAGTTTGTTCAGCATGCAAATTGAATTTCCATATCACCATCTAATCAAATATAAATAATGCATAACATAACTTTGAGTTAAAAAGAGCTTGTGAATTTATTGGTGTCATTAATCATCTACTCAATTCCCATCTCAAAGGGAATATTTTTTGGAGTGAAAATACACTAAGAGGGGGGTGAATCAGTCTTAATAAATTCTTTAACAACTTTATCTATAACTGAAAAGAACCATACATATATTTTCATTTATCAATGATATAATCATTCGTGTATTTGAATGCAATCACATAAAATGAAATGAGAGTAGTGTAACATTGCATTTTAAAGAAGTAAAGCATTGAACCAAATGAATCACATAAACTCAAATAGACACAAGATATGTCGAGTGGAAAACCCTCTTGGAGTAGAAAAACCACTCCTAAACCTGCTACCTTTTTCAAGATTTCATTTCAATAAGTATTTTGACAATGCCTCAATGGCTGATTTATGAGCACCGACTCAAGGAGCACCAACTCCTCTGTTTAGAGACACCAATCTCAAGGAGCACCAACCCCTCTATTTTGAGACACCAATCTCAAGGAGCACCAACCCCTCTTTTTTTCAATACAACATACAATGATACAGAGGATCTCTCTATTTCTCTTATTTTTGTCAAGTGCCTCTTGACAGACAATGCATGAAATTATCAAGAGTCAAGAGTGACTCTTCAAAATTCCATTCATTATCAAATCTTGATACAGGTTGAAGAAAAATCTAGTTACAGTGTCAATACAACTTCTCATCAAACTGCATTACAATGATATGATCTTTTATTTCTCACTCTCTCATTTTCAATCCCTCATGATACAAAACACATAACATACACCACACTATGTTTTCCAAATTGTTGATGGTGAAAATGACACAAACAACATTAAAACAAAATATTTCTACTCTATTTCTCCTAGAAAAGAAAGACAACATATAGTAGCCTAACTCCCAAGGTCTTGGTAGTTGGTTCTCAATTGTCTGGTGTCACTCAATCAGTTCATGCAACTGTAATATTCAAGGGGTATGTGTTGGTAACAAAGAATGCAAGCAATAACTCATTCTTACTGAACCGTCTTTAGTAAATCAAAGGGTAAGCTAGTAAACATGAACAAAATGCATCTATTATCTGGACATATATCTTCAACAATGAATGTTTTCCAATTAGATAAAGAAAACCAAAGCATGATACTGATCTGAATAGGATCTAGACTAAATTGTAGAATTGAATGCTTAACTTTTACAAAGATTTATCCAAGTTAATCGGAACAAAATTAACTCATAGAAATAATTAAGGTAACAGGAAATAACAAAGAGATGCTAGCAGAATGTGAGAGAAGAATAGAGAAAGAGATGCAAACAGAGTTTGATTATGGAGTTCGTCACAAACGTGACTACGTCTTCAGGTCCGCTCCGATAGAGTGAGACCGATCCGATTAATCTCCAAAAAAGATTACAAATGCACCAAGACCATCTCTTCAAGCACTTCGGTAGCATAACAATACTCCATCGTACGAAAATGGCTCAAAAATCTCCACAAGTTCCCTCTTTCGTATCACCTATTCTCCACTATGTCACCTGCATTCACTCAAAATTCTCTTCACTCAACTCTCACCCTTACACCCCTTTTATACATCAAATTTACCCAAATTGGCCTTTAACCAATTGATTTTACAATATTCCCCCTATCTCCCATTTTTATATTTTCAAATCACTAAATCCCCCTTAATTACATAATAATCTTTTAAAAGATATAATTTTAGCCCCTATTATCCTTATTCGGGCTTTAACTATTTCCCTTAGTTACAATTAATCCTTAAAAAGGATTATTGTTTAATAATTTGGAGGGAATTATTTAAAATAGGGGGGGTATTCAGTTTCACAGTTCAAGAAAAACATCTGATGCCAACTACATTCTAAAGATATCGAATGGCTTGTTGGTGACCGAACATTTTGGAATCCTAGTGGTTCCCAGTTCAACTCCCGATGGTTACCATTTTATCCATATTCAAAACTAACAACATAACAAAATAACTCGCCCGCCACTAATAGGTAAACGCAGGCTGTATGGTGCAATGGTTGCATGGAAGTTTCGGCCATGTGAGGTGGGGGATTGAATCCCCCTAACAACTTTTAACCAAGAAACCAACATCCACGGGAGAGAGGAAGGTAGCTAAGTTCCATGTGTCGCACCAGGAGGGTGCCATGTGGCAAGCTCCCATTTGCCAATACAACTGATGTGTTCAGCCACTCGAATGTTGATGTGGCCTCCAGAATGATGACATGTCCTACCATGTGGCACCCAACGATGTGCCCATGGCCTTTTTTCCACTAAAGATGACACGTGTCAATTGGTGATTGGCTGAGAACACTAATTGTTTGCTGACTGTACCATGCTGATGTCAGCAAAGTCAACCCATCTTTGACTGCTCATATCTCGAGCATACAATGTCAGATTTTGACAAAACAAATGTTGTTGGAATCGTCTCAATGTGCTCTTTGATTTGAAACCACTTCCATCGATTTCCAAAATGATCATTTTTTCTGCTTTCTAGATGACCCCTGATGGCAGTTTGACCCAAGGTTTTACTAGTCGTAACTTGCACAAATAGACTCCTTTTCACTCCATTCAAGTTGCGTTGGAATCAGGACACTGAGATCTTTCTGATGGTGCTAAAATCTAGAGATTTTGAGATACTTCAATTTCCAATAAAAATATCCCCTGGATCAGGCCTCCCCACTAGAGAACTTTTGGACCTCCAAAAGTGGAATTTATTCAAACATCAAGTGAGGACTTGGCCTCCCCACTTGTCCTATATCATTTGTACATCTGAATACCTAGCTCACAAACACAATGAAGACTACAACAATATTGTTGAACATAAACATCACTTTATCACTTCCATAAGCATCTACATCAACTGTCGTAGCCACTAACCAACAAAAATTGACTAGCATCAAGCTGAACAACAATGTAGAAATGAAAGAGAACATATCAACAACAATTCGATCCTTCACAACAGGAACATTTTTACCCAAGGAACCATCAATGCTTTCAATCATCATTCCCTGATGTTGTACTGCAGGTGCATCCTGCAACATCTAACCCTGGTTAGCTACTCCAAGTACAAGTTTAGAACCACCTGTATTGATAGACATAAGAGTTAACTCTTTACTTGCATTAATTACCCTCTTTAACTACCCTGTGTTTGCAAAAGAACGATCAGTCTTAATCCTATGAGAATGTACAATATATTGTATGCCATCTTTAAACAAGTGATAATGATTCTTTTCCCTGTAGAAAATTGCTTTCCGATCATATAAATAAGGGCTACCAAGCACTATCCCATAGATATCTAGTGGAACCACATCAAACTGTACTTCATCCACAAATTTACTAGTGATTGTGAATCTTAAGGTGCATTTTCTTGTTACTTGCAACTTATCATTTTCACAAATCCAGCCTAGTGGATAAGGTTTCTTATGCTGTGTAGTTTTTAATCCCAAGTTTCTTACAATACTTTCATAAATTAAGCTAACTTGAGAACCACTATCTGTGAGTGCATCAATTTTACTATTCTTAGCAACAACCCTTAAATGAAACAACTCATTCCTTTTCTTCTCTTCAGAGAAATCATTAACTGTAGAAGTAGAAGCACAACTAGCAACAAAATCACCAGAAATAGGAGCTTTACCTTTTAGACCCATAGTTGTTATCTTAGTCTCATCATTTGAATCGGAACCAAGATCCATAACAACATTTATGGATTTCTCCTTACCCTTTTGTTTCTGATTCTATCTTTGAGCCCACTTAGCCTTCAATTCGAAATGCAACTTCCAACAATGATCTTCATCATGACCCTTCCTATCACAATGAGAGCAAGAAAGCTTGTCATCCTTCTTAACTGTAGCTGCCTTCTTTCCTTTCCCTGTCTCTGCAACTTTAGAAGATTTCTTTACAAAGTTATTATTATCAATGAAAGAACCCTTTCCCCTCGACTCTAAGTGTGTAGCTTGAACAGACACTTCATCCAAATTACAAGGGTTCAATACCAAAATGGAATGTCTAAGATATGAATGAAGACCTCCTATGTACTTTAACAAAGTATCCTGGGTGTACAAAGGTACATTTAATGCAATAGCCTTCTTTCTAAATTCATGGGTGTACTCTTGGACAGTTTGACCTTTCCCTTGCCTAAACATTTGCCAGTCCATCATTAAATGTTGCATATGTCCTAGGGGATAGAATTGCTTCTTAAGAGCATTAACAAACTCTGCCTAAGTTAAACTGACTCTACCATGCTGTGAAATTTCTGCCTTAGTCTTACTCTCCCACTAGGTTAAAGCTATACCTCCTAACCGAAGAGTAGCTAATTGGATCCTATCAACATCATCTAATAGGTTTTGGACTCTATAGTAGACTTCTACTTGTTGAATCCAATCATCCAATTTTTCAGCATTAAGTTCACCACAATACTTTGGTAAATCAAATTTTACATCCAACTTAATTTTAGGCTTATGCCCATTCTTGAAAGGATTAAAAGAAGTAGAATAAGGAGAAGATGGAGAAGAGGGACAAGAGGGAGGAGAAGGAGAAAAGGGGTGATCTGGTTGCTTGCCACCATCTCCATGTTGTTTCCCTTTCTTGTCTTCACAAACATATTTCTTTGATGAACCTCCTTCACATTCCTTCCATTCTTGTCTTTCTTAGAAAAGAATTTCCACCTTAGCCTTCATCTCGACGAATGCTCTTCGGAATTCCTGCTCATCGATTTCTTTAGGAACCTCCATTCCAGACACAGACATCTTCAGAAAACTTCTTCGCTTCTCGATCTGAGGATTAAAGTCTTCAAGCTTGCCTTCGCCCTTCTGAATCCTGGATCTCATTAGCATTCAAGAAAACAACTACAATAATAGTCAACTGAGCTCTGATACCACTTGATCTGAATATGATCTAGACTAAATTGCAGAATTGAATGTTTAACTTTTACAAAGATTTATCCAAGTTAATCGGAACAAAATTAACTCATAGAAATGATTAAGGTAACAGGAAATAACAAAGAGATGCCAACAGAATTTGAGAGAAGAATAGAGAAAGAGATGCAAACAGAGTTTGATTATGGAGTTCATCACAAACATGACTACGTCTCTAGGTCCGCTCCAATAGAGTGAGACCGATCCGATTAATCTCCAAAAAAGATTACAAATGCACCAAGACCATCTCTTCAAGCACTTTGGTAGCATAACAATACTCCGTCGTACGAAAATGGCTCAAAAATCTCCACAAGTTCCCTCTTTCGTATCACCTGTTCTCCACTATGTCACCTGCATTCACTCAAAATTCTCTTCACTCAACTATCACGCTTACACCCCTTTTATACATCAAATTTACCCAAATTGGCCTTTAACCAATTGATTTTACAATATTCCCCCTATCTCCCATTTTTATATTTTCAAATCACTAAATCCCCCTTAATTACATAATAATCTTTTAAAATATATAATTTTAGCCCCTATTATCCTTATTCGGGCTTTAACTATTTCCCTTAGTTACAATTAATCCTTAAAAAGGATTATTGTTTAACAATTTGGAGGGAATTATTTAAAATAGGGGGGGTATTCGGTTTCCACAATTCAAGAAAAAAATCCGATGCCAACTACATTCTAAAGATATCGAATGGCTTGTTGGTGACTGAACATTTTGGAATCCCGGTGGTTCCAGGTTCAACTCCCAACGGTTACCATTTTATCCATATTCAAAACTAACAACATAACAAAATAACTCGCCCGCCACTAATAGGTAAACGCAGGCTGTATGGTGCAACAGTTGTGTGGAAGTTTCGGCCATGTGAGGTGGGGGATCGAATCCCCCTAACAACTTTTAACCAACAAACCAACATCCACGGGAGAGAGGAAGGAAGCTAAGTTCCACGTGTCGCACCAGGAGGGTGCCACATGGCAAGCTCCCATTTGCCAATACAACTGATGTGTTCAGCCACTCGAATGTTGATGTGGCCTCCAGAATGATGACGTGTCCTACCATGTGGCACCCAACGATGTGCCACATGGCCTTTTTTCCACTGAAGATGACACGTGTCAATTGGTAATTTTCTGAGAACGCTGACTGTTTGCTGACTGTACCATGTTGATGTCAGCAAAGTCAACCCATCTTTGACTACTCATATCTCGAGCATACAATGTCAAATTTTGACAAAATGAATGTTGTCGGAATCATCTTGATGTGCTCTTTGATTTGACACCACTTCCGTCAATTTCCAAAATGATCATTTTTCTGCTTTCTGGATGACCCTTGATGGCAGTTTGACCCAGGGTTTGACTGGTCGTAACTTGCACAAATAGACTCCTTTTCACTCCATTCAAGTTGCATTAGAATCAGGACGCTGAGATCTTTCTGATGGTGCTGAAATCTGGAGATTTTGAGACACTTCAATTTCCACTAAAAATATCCCCCGGATCAGATACAATTCATAGAATAATCTATACCATTGTATGCATCTAAGGTGCTTATTTTAATTCGCCTATCACAATTACTTCAAAGATTTTTTTTTTAAAGAACACTCATTCATTCATTGCCAAGATCATAGATCAACAGACTTCAACAAATTTAATCCAATGATAATCTAACAAGATAATCCCTAAATCCGGTTTCTTCTAATGACTTTCATCACATTAGAAACAATCATGCTTTAGCATAATCACTGGCATCCAGATAGATTATAATTTATTAGCCTTATCAAGTAAAATTCAATTCCAAAACCATATTGCGTAAACCTGTAATTTTTATTTAACTGTAAAGTATCCAATAACAATGTATCTCAGTAATCACTACAAAATTTTATCTCCTAATATTAAGTAAGCCAATTTTATTCTCTATTAGGCGACCTTTACAATATGATACCCAAAGGGTATTTATAGATATACAAAATTTGAACTCCACTTCTATTCTAAGTCCTCCACCCTTTTAGGAACAAAAATTTCTTGGAAACTCAGATCGATTTGATCTTGAGTTCTTACATTAGACATTTAGTTAAACTAGAGAGTAGAAAATAGAAGAGAAAAATGCCATGTGCTTTAAAATTTCCAGTGTTGCATGCAACATGCAAGAGATTTATGCATGTGAAGCTGGGTCTGTAATAAACTCATCATAACTGGTGAATACTTGTTGTAATACATCTAATTATGGCCCATCAACCCAACTGTCCTCAAATTTAATTTGCTCCAATTCTGCTGCAGCAAACCCACTCATACCTTTTATCTTTGTCAACTCTCTTCTAGCAGCTTTTATCTCTTCTTTGACATCCATCAGTTGATCTATCATCAAATCTTCACCATTATCTCCTTTCTGCATGAGTCCTCTAAACCTTTCATCCCATTTCTCTTTTATCTAACTCAAAGGTAGGCCTTGCTTTTTTAATACATTATCATTTACTATGCTAGCCATGACTGCCTCCAACTCCTCAAACTGTTTCATTAGATTATTAACAGCATCTTGGACCTCATTCATATGTTTACACAAGAAATTTGTTCTGAATCAAAGTATATGAGAGGTCTTTTCCACAAAATATTTATTATCCTCCTCAAGTATTGACTGTTCAAGAAGAGTAGTCAAAGGAAATGTACTAACCTTCTCCAATTTCTGACTATACTATTTATACTATTCTTCCTTTTTCTCTAATGCTTCAATATATTGATGCATTTCTCTTATCAACTCTTCTATGCCTTTGTAAACCTCAAAATCCTCGACCAAAACTTCACCTACCTCTTGATTAATCTTGTCAACCCATCTATCTAACATCTCCACTTTGCCTCTTACCTGCACTAAATCATCTACCTCCTTTTTGCTTAACAAAATTGGAGTCTCAATAGCCATTACCTATTGTGATCTCAGAGAAGAGACACTTTTCAAAAAGGAATGCAATTGATCCAACTGAGCCTTAAGCTCATCTTTCTTCTGTTTATCCTTTAACATCCTTGACTTAGTTGTTAAAGCTACCACATCAATTAGATTCATCTTCTGATTCTTGGTAGGACTTCCCAAGTTGGCAGTACTTAATTGATAATCTGTTAACTGCATGTCCCCTACCTCCTTTTTTCCATTGGTATGGCACACTCAGCAACAATCTCTCCTTTTCCATGAGTCTGGTAGAGTGTAGGATCTTGGCCTTCTTTTTAGGCCTCTCTTGTTCAATCTCCTTCATCATATCCTCCCAATTGAGAGGTTGTTAAGGTGTTACTGTCCTTTTCTGTAGGTCCAATTTTAACCAAGTAGGAGCACTTGGAGCAATAGTCATCACAGTGGAATAAGAAGCAATAATAGTAGTAGAAGGTGGTTGCACATTTACTTGGGGTTGAGAATCAACCCTTGGTTCCTCTTCCTGTTTTTGCACCACATGCATCTGCACAAGCTTTTCAGCCTCTTCCCTATCTTTTTGTTCTTGTATCTTCTTATCTTCTTCTTCCTTCTTCAACCTCTCTTCCTCTAATCGATCTCTCTCCCCTTTTTCCCTTTCCAATCTTTCCTTTTCTAATCTAACCTTCTCTATTCTTTCCTTTTCCAGTTTTTCCTTATCCAAATTCTCTTTCTCTATAGCTTCTTGTTCCAACTTTTCCTTCTCTAAAGCCTCTAGTCTTTCTTTCGCTAGTCTTTCTACCTCTAAATCCTTAAGCTTTTTTTCCTTTGCTTCTTCTTCTTTTTGGCGAGCTTCCTCAACAAGTTTCAACTTGGCCTCCAAGACTTCTTTCTCCCTCTGGTGTATTTCCTTCTCTTCCTCAAGGTCATGAATCCTTTGTATCATTTCTAACTTATCATTTTCTTCTTTAACCTTGAGTTCATGTTCTTTTTTCCTTTTTTGTCTCTCTACTTCATCAGCTCTTGACTTTGCTTCAATTTTTTGCTGCTGTAGTATGGAATTAGTTTTGGCATCCATTAACTTTTGCTTTTCTATTTCTTTAGCTTTTGCCTCAACATCCTTTCTAACCTCTTCAAATAGTGCCCATTGCTCCTCTTTTGTTATTACTTGTTCAACATCCTCCTCTAGAGGCATATTCTCTTTCACATCCTTGTCTGACATAGTCTCATCTGAATCCATTCCAACATCATGAATTTCCATTTCCACTTCTTTTCCCTTTGTAATTTCAGCCATACTATGAAGAGCCCCCTTTTTAACTTCTTCATTGTGTTGCTTTGCAAGTGGGACTTGTGTGGAAGATTCACCTAATGTAGGTGTTGAAACATTCGATCCTATTTGAACATCCCCTTCTTATGTTTCCACTTCATCACCTACTACTTCAAGTTCTATCTCTTCAATGTTTGGGGGAAAGAACTCCAAAGGCTCCTTGGGAGGTGTCTTCCTTTTGAGTCTCTTATACCCTTTCCCCTTTTTAGGAGTTGGTCCTTGAGGAGCTTTAGTTCTTAACATCAACCAGTGAACACTTCTATCCAAGACTGTTCTTCCTATCTGCTTTATGTCAATAGTTTTTTCATTGTCCCAGTCAATTGGATCCAAGCTCTTAGTTCCTATGTTTAAAGCCTAAGATGGATCCAATACCACTCCATCATCCACCAAAGTGTCAGGAATGTCATTTTTGACTCCAAGTTTTGCCATGAGTGAGACAGATGACCTCTCAAAATTATTTTTCATCAAGTCATACTCATCTTGCCAGTCACTCCAAAAATATTCTAACAAATTGAAATGTTTGTCAAACACAGAATGCAGCAAGGCATGCATCTTACCCTTTGGGTCAAAATACCTATGAGTTGTGTATAAACCTAACTTCAACTGTATCAACTCACTGCAAAACAACTTTGCTCCTACCAAATGCTGAAATCCATACTCACCCAAATTCACGGGGAACTTGTGACATCCTGCCTTATGTTTTATTCCAAACCGAGCATTAACTCCAAGAGCCTAATATACAAACTCCATCAACACTATCATGTTATTGCAACACCTTGGAAGCAAATATGGATGGCCTTCAAAACCAACTAACCTGAAATATGTAAACTTGGGGTATTGAATGTACCAACATCCCCATTCAGTAATGAGTGCCATGGCTTCTTGACTCAATTTATACCCTGCATCCCCATTTAATTGGTTAATGACTACATATTTGAATGCATCATTGACTCTTCTGAACTGAGTCTCAGTGACCTGAAGAGATAGCTGGTCATAATGTTCCCATACCTTCTTCTGTCCATCCAAAACTCCAATTATCCCTACTCTGTTTAAACCTGGGAAGACACCCAACCTTATTGTTGCATACACAACGTAAGAAGTCATAAAGAAGCATTTAGTCTCCTGGATGTTGGTCAGTTGATCATGAATAGAATTTGATACAATCATTGACCAATCAAACTGATGAGTGCCATGTAAAATTGTCTGGATGAATTGAAACATCCACTCCTTGAAACGAAATGTATCTCTCTTCCCAAAAACCCTATACAACATCATTATTAAATCTGATACCTCTTTGTAGAAATCTGCCCTCTTTGGCTGGTCTACAAGTTTGGTTAGAGATTTCTTCTCTGTCTTCAACCACTTTTTGTTCAAATGAGATTTATTGGATTCTTTATACTTACTATACTTCTCCATGGACTCTGCCTCATCCAATTGTACCAAGTTCTTAGGATCTAGGACATTGAATATACTTTGCAATGCTTGAGGAGTGAGATCAATAATCACATTATTTTGGGAATCTATGTACTATCTGGTAGCAGGATTGTAGGCACTGGTTGCTGTCAAGATCAACTCTAGGCATTGGATTGATAAAGGAAACATAGTGATATGGGCCAAGCTGGAATCAACAATTATTTGTGTCCTTCTTGTTATAGCTCCTCAAAATTATATTCACCCAAATTGGTATTAGTGATGTCTGACCAATCTGATTCTACTTTGCTTACTTTCACAATGGGACTCCTGTGATTATACATCAAGGTATAAGGCAATTGTTCTAGCTTGATCTTCTTTGGTTTAGGTACTACCTTTGATGTTCCTGTAGGCCGGTTTCTTTGGGAAGCTTCTCCTGATGTTCCTAACATCCTTTTATCCTTCCTGCGACAAAATATCTAGTTAGATCCTCTAGATAAACATCTCAAAAATGTATCTTGTAAAATCATACCTTTCCAACACACATCGAAGGCGAAACCAGGTAGCAAACATCTTAAATAATCTTGTCCTAACATACTGTCGAGCTCAGAGCAAAAACTATTACTATCACTCTACTAACAAGAAGCGGGCTCGGAGTAAAAAATGAAATAGTGATCAGAACCAGAACCGGAATGGAAACTAATTCAGTTTCCTTCAGTTTTTTTGTTTTCATTTTCTATTTCGGTTCCACTTCCACTTCCAATAGGCAAACATTTCTATGCAGTAAAAACTTCTTACTATAAGCGAAGTCGGAGACGGGATAAAAACAAAATTGATACTAAACATAAAAACACATCCAAACTCCTAAATCAATTCTGATCCCGCTACGGATGTTGACCATGACATCATCAACAATTTTATCAATTTAACACTTGACTCCATGATTAAATACTAAGGTCATATTTAAATGAAACGAGGCTTAAAATATGATGAAAAGACCATGCCCATATGACCGTGGGGGATGATTGTATTTTTAGGGCATCATATTTAATCATTTTAAATGTGACCACAGAAACACACAAAACCCTAATCTAGAAAATGCGATATAAAACTAGGGCACGGATTCAACCCTTCCAAATTTATCCAAACAAATGTGCCATAAGATCCTAAGTAAAAACCAGATTCTACTAACCTAACTCACTGTAAAAAACCTAGATTTAATCAACCTCACTTTAAAAACCCTAATTAAACCTACTCATTTGAAACCTAACGCAGCACGACGCGATCATGAAAAAACGTGATAGCGATCGTGCCCTCTTTCACTATAAAACCAGAAACACAAGCATAAAATGAAATCAAGAACAACAAATAAAGAAAGAAAGAAAACAAACACACAAACCCTATCGAAATGGAAAACTCACCCAAAGATCCAAATTAATCAACACGAACAAAACACACGAAAGCAAATAACTAAAAGAAATGAGAATAGGAACCCTACCTTGAACGTCAAACATGGCTAACCTTTTGAAAAAATTGCAAGCAATATCTCCTCATCCTTCAATCGATTCACTCAGACGAACTTCGCAGCTGCTCTCTTTTCACTCTTTGATTCTTCAACAATGATAATAATAATGTATTTAATCCTTAATGAAGGTAAAAATTAGAGTTTCTACCTACGCATGGCAGCTATCATTAATGCATTAAATGTAGTTAGGCAGGGTTGGAACTAGAAGAGAACAAACACTTCACTACAGTGCAACTTTAGTCAAAAATTCAACGACCAAGAAACAGTGGGAGCGGAATCGAAATGGAAATTGATTCAGAAACTTAAGGAATTTCCCAACTTCATTCTCGTTCCAGTTTTGGGTCCGCCAACAAAGGAAAAAATGAAACCAAACACAAAAATTAAAACAAAATACCGACATAATGAAATTTAAAATAAGGACCTAGTCCAAAAGAAAAAGCTCGAAAAGCAAAGGCAGAGATGGGATGGATTTTGATTTTGGAATTTTCAATAAACACCAACTTAACAGCCACTCTGGGTCCGACTCCAATAAAGGTAAGAAAACAAAAGGGTAAAAGAAAGATTATTGGGATGGGGATTGGATCGAGTTTTGAAAAAAGTTTTAGAATCCGATTTGGTTCCGGCTCTAATTCCGACAGACTAAACAAAAATAAAACAAAGTGTTGGAAGCAAAAGACTCCAAAATTTGTTTGAAATCAACCAAATATAAAAAAAAAACAAAAAGGGGGACCCATTTTGACCACGGAACAAGATGGGGTGGTTATATAAGGCATAACAAATGGCGACTCGGCTGGGAAAATGGTTTACCCAGTTTCAAGATACCCAAAGAAAATTTCAATCACCCTAAAGCTACTTGGTTTATGAAGCATACTAACTTAATAAGAATAGATATATGTAGGATAAGTTTGAGCTAGAATCTCAGATGTATGTGCTCATGAGCTATTTTTGAATCTAAGTGTGTGCCTATTTTGTGCATCATTCTTTGTAGATACTTTCTTTGTTTGTGAACAACTATACCTCAAGATTCAAGCTACATAGGTTGAGTCCTTTAACTATTGTGCAGTAAAATCCTGGGAATTTCTCCACTGTCAGATAGGCATCCATAGCCTATATGGAGATACCTCTATTTCTCTCAAAGCATTTCTCTACTGCCAGCCATGCATACATATCCTCAATAGAGATACTTGATTACCCACTTGGATACTGAGTTTGCCTCCTCTTTCTTCCTTTCCTTTCAATCATTTTTTTTTTCGAACCTTGCTTGTGGAAATCTTTTATGCACCTATCTCAATACTTTCAGACAAAGTGAATCTGAAACATGGGTTGAGAACTACTATGGATTTCATGATAGTTTTGGAATTGGATTTTTCACTTGAATAAAAGGATAGAGCCATCCTTCAAAAAATAGGTACCTACTCATGCAGATGTTTTTCTAATTTGGTGACAAATTTTTTATCACAATTCATGAGATATTCACAATATATCTTCTATCCTTAATAACTTTTCCAACCCAAACTAGAATAGTCATAAAACATAAGTTTCAGAATGAAATCCTTTTCAATGGTGATAATGAAAATACCTAAACCAACTCCTCTCCTAGTACCAATAGCATACTTTGAATAACAACCCCTTAATTTGAAATGAACAAAATGAAGATCCCCAACGAAACAAGACAAAACAAAACAAAACAACAGACAAAATAAATAAAGAAAACAAACTAACTAACTAAACAAAAACAAAAACTTAATTACATATGATACAATATAATACAATTTTTTTCAAAACATCAGACCTTCTATGCACCAAAATAGTGCTTGAAAAACTGACCATTAACTAGTAATGAAACAGGTACTCCTAATAAGGTACTCAAATGAAAAGCATTTTCGCCTAGTATTTCAACCATTTGATAAGGAACTAACCAAATTCTATCAAACTTCTAATGATCTCCTTTATTTTCCCTGGCCTTATCCCATAATAACACAAGATTTGATATTCTAAAGGATTTTATTTTGGCTCTCTTGTCAAACCGGCGCTTGACAACAACCCGATGCTTAGAGAATTGTTGCAAAGCAGCATCTCTTTGCTCTTCCATGTTTAATAAATTAAGTATTCTAACCTCAATCCTATCATCCTTGTTATAAAATTCCTACATGAACTTAAGGAAAGGTATCTATAAATGAATTGGGAAGATTGGATCTTGGCCATAAACTAACTTAAAAGATGAGTTTCCTAGAGCTACTTTAACTAGTTCGATTTGCCCATAAGGCAAATCTCAACTAGGTATGTCAGTCCCTAGGATTATTCTCTAACAACTTTCTTATAACCTCCAACAAGTTTTTATTTGTGGACTTAGCCACTCCATTTCCCTGAGGATAGTAATTTGGAGAATATTTCAAAACAATTTTATGCTCATAGGCCCATGAAATAAACTCGACAGAAGAAAAATCAGGGCCATTATCACATACCAGAGCAAATGGAACTCCAAACCTAGTTATGATGTTCTCAGCCAAAAACTTGACCACCTTTGTGGTACTATTCTTGCAAGGTAGTGCCTTAGTCCAATGTGTGCAGTAGTCAGTTGCAGTCAAGATGAATTTATGGCCTGCAAAAGAATTTGGATTAATTACACCTACAAAATCAAGTTCCCATTGGGAAAATGGCCTTACCTCATATACTGATTGCAAGGGCATTGCAGGGTTTCTTTCTCTAGTTGCAGAAGTTTGGCATACATGAAAATTTTTGCAGTGCTAATGTGCATATCTAAACACATAAGGCCAATAATAGCTTGATCTTAAAATTTGATGAGCTAAAGCATCAATAGATCCATGCCTTGTTCCATGCCTTCCATGAAACTCGGATATAGCATGCTTTGCTTCTTGCTGATCCAAAAATTCCATGAAAATTATTTATGTAAATGGATCCCCCTTTGAGCATATAATGAGCACTCTTCATCCTCAATGCTCTCCTCTGAGTAGCATTCATTCCTTCTGGACATTTTTTATTAAGGAGGAAGAAGACTAAATCTATATACCAGGGATCCTTTGTGAATGATTGGACAGTGTACTATTGGCAAGTGATACTTTTGTCTACTTCAGCCATTGCTTTTTATAATCCTTGTCCTTGAATGAGTTTCATCAGATGAATTTCTAAGTCAGACTCCTGTAATATTTCCATCCATTTCCCTCTTCGTTCCCCTAATTCACTTTGCATCAGGAGAGACTTCACAGCTGGATCTAGAACTACGGCCATAACTTGACTTCAAATTATGTAATGCCTAAACCTTTTTATTGCTCATACCAATGCAAAGGCTTGTTTTTCTAGTGGTGAATACCTTACTTCTGCATTCTTAAATGGAGAGTTCATAAAGGAAATCGGTCTCTACTCACTTTCTTCTCTTCTCTGTGTTAAAACTACTGCCCATGAATTTTTAGAAGCAAAAGAATAAATGTAGAAGGGTTTTAGATAATCTATACTTGTCAAAACAAGTACCTCAGATATAGATTGTTTAATTTGCATGAAAGAAAACTTAGCCTCTTCACTTCACTCAATATTTGCATCCTTCTTCATCATTTCATTAAGGGGTTTGACAATATCTACAAACCCTATTATAAATTTCCTAACAAAATTGATCCTCCTAAAGAAGGACCTCATTTCCTTCTTGTTGCCTGGCTTTGTCAATTTCAAGATGGCCTCCACTCAGTGAGGATCTATGGAAATCCCCTCTTCTGATATAATGTGACCTAAGAGCTTTCCTTCAGAAACTCCAAATACACATTTCTTTGGGTTAAGAGAGACAGCATAACTTATAAATTTCTTTAGAACCTTTTCCAGACCTACAGCATGATCTTCTCTATTCCTGGAGAAGAAAGTGAAATCATCTACATAAATGATTATACATTTTCCTAATAGATTCACACTTACCTCCCTCACTCTCTGTAGGCATCCTTTGACGAGCCCTCGGATCTAAATCAAATATCCTCTCTAAAGAAACCATTCCCTTTAGAATGCTATTAATTTTTAACTCCAATATCCCTTATGGACTATCTTTCTTAGGGTCCCAATCTCCCTGATCTCGTTCAGATTCATCAATTATTTGGACTTGAAATACATCAGAATTTTCCAAAAAAGCTAAAATGTGTTGATCATCATCAAATACCTGAAAGTGTCTAACATTATTAGGAACAACAGGGACTAAAATCAACTCAACTGAAAACCTCTTCAGATTAGAATCTTGCATAGGTTCTAATGTGCTAGCAGCCATAGCTAGAGCATCTGCAATCTGGTTAGCCTCCCTAGGGATCAGACTAATCCCAAAAGCATCAAAATCTTCGATTAGATTCCAAACCTTGTTTTTGTATGTAGCCAATCTTTTGTTGTGACATGTATATTGTCTACGTACCTACTTTACAATTACCTCATAATCTCCCATAACTGTGAGAGTAGTAACCTTCTTCTTATGAGCAAACATAAGACCCCTTGCAAGTGCTTCATACTCAGCCACATTGTTTGTGCAACCGAACTGCAATCTATAAGAAGCAAAGTAAGTCTTCCCTTTTGGGTTAGTTAGCTCAATCCCAGCTCCACTTCCTGCTTTAGATTTGGAACCATCAAATTTAAGAGTCCATAATTGATCCTTGGCTAGGAGCTCCTTATTTTTAGGAATAACAGGGGATGACTTACTTGAGACGTGTGGCGGCTCAAACTTTTCCTGTTTATCAAAATTTGACTCAGGGGAAAGTTCAATTGAAGATTTTTCTATGTGTTTATCCTGTCCAGGAATTACTTCCTAAACACACATAGCCCTTAGAATCAGAAAATTTTGATTCAGTGAAATCATCCCTTTCTTTCCTTTCAACATTAAATGTTGCTTCTTTTGTAGTGGTATTGTTTTTACTAATCCTCATTTCATAGGCAATTAGAGTGCCTTGTAGGACGTCAAGGGTAAGTTGGGTAAAGTGTTTCTTTTCTTCTAGAGTAGCTATCTTAGCTTCAAATTTTGTTGGTAAGGTTCTAATGACCCTGGTTACAACACCAAATTCCTTGAATTCTTCTCCCATACCCTTCATGGCATTTACTATTTCATAAACTCTTAAAAATTAGTCAGCTACTTTTTCATCGTCCCTCATTTTTAATTCTTCAAACTGGTGTTTTAAAGTGAGGACTTTAGACTATTTTATCTTTTCATTTCCTTGATAGATAGTTTCAAGTTTAGTCAAGATTTCACTAGCAGAAATATAGTGCATGAATTTGATGAAGACATCTTTAGTCAAAGAACACAAAATAGCATGTTTTTCTCTCGCATTGGTTTCATATCTTTTCTTTTCATAAGAAGTAGTTGGAAAAGTAGCTAGTACAATGTACCCAGACAATACAATCTCCAAACATCAAGTTCAATAGAATTTAAATAAGTCTCCATTTTGATTTTTTTGAATACATAATTAGTTCCATCAAATAATGGAGCTCTAGTCATGGAATTACCTTCATGAGCTTGATACATTTTCAATATACTTCAATTCTAGAATCAATCCTAGGTGGGAAAGACCTATCAGAGGACCCTAGGCTCTGATACCAATTATTGGAGTGAAAATACACTAAGAGGGGGGGGGGGTGAATCAATGTTAATAACTTCTTTAAAAAAAATTAATTGAAACTGAAAAGAACCACACATGTGTTTTTATTTATCAATGATAGAATCATTCATGTATTTGAATGCAATCACATAAACTGAAATGAGAGTAGTGTAACATTGAATTTTAATGCAGTAAAGCACTGAACCAAATGAATCACATAAACTCAAATAGACACAAGATATTCCAAGTGGAAAACCCTCTTGTGGTAGAAAAACCACTCTTGAACCTGCTGCCTTTTTCAGGCTTTCATTTCAATAAGTGTTTTGGAAATGCCTCAATCGCTGGTTTCTAAGCACCGACTCAAGGAACATCAACCCCTCTGTTTAGAGACACAAATCTCAAGGAGCACCAACCCCTCTATTTTGAGACACCAAACTCAAGGAGCACCAACCCCTCTATTTTTCAATAGAACATACAATGATACAAAGGATCTCTTTGTTTCTCTAATTTCTTTCAAGTGCCTCTTGATAGACAATACATAAAATTCTCAGGAGTCAAGGGTGACTCTTTAGAATTCCATTCATTATCAAATCTTGATAAAGCTTGAAGAAAAATCTATTTACAATGCAATACAACTTCTCATAAAATTGCATTACAGTGATATGATCTTTCTCACTCTCTCATTTTCAATCTTTCATGATACAAAACACAAAACATATACCACACTATGTTTTCCAATTTTTCAGCATCAAGTGAAGAATACCCTATCTCATCAAAAAATAGAACTACACTTCTCTCATTTTTTTTGTTTTGATTTTATTTAATTATTAAAGCCCTAATCTCTCTATTTTTGCCTTTTTACAGAATACATCATTACATCCCACGAAGGGTTACAACAGTTGCTTGATTTTTTACTTTCAAAGATGATTATCATGTTACGATGCTACAGTCAAGAAATAGTGACAGATGTTACTGTAATCATGAAGGAAGGATCATTCTGAATAAGATCTTCTAACTAGAGTACTCGAGCATTGTGAGAATATAACAGGAAGACTGAGACCTGCTCTCTCAAGTAGCCTGCACAATCAATGCTAAAAACAAAAAAAGCATAAGATCTCTAATAAACCAAATCTTCAACTTCCATATAGAAGAAAACACTTATCCCATATTAACCTTTCCAGTAAAGGTAATGGTTCTGCAAAGATAAATAGATGAATACCTGTGAAGACCAGAAAATAATTTTCCATGAACAATTTACCAGAATTGTAGAGTAGCTGAGCAACCCATGCCACATTGAAATTTCAAGTATTCACCAGATGCCAAGAACCTGACAAGAGAAACAACCATGGTGATGGTATTTCAAGATTCCCTATTCACTGTCCAAGAGTTGCAGAAAAATAGTCGATTAAACAGTGAAATGGCTAAGAGAGAGATTCCATGGAGGCGGCAAGAATATGGTTCCAAACCCTCGATCAAGTGAAGCACAAGTTTTGCCCTAAATTTCTAGAGCAACCAATCAAAAAAATTTACCAAGATTGATATCATTTGAAGTCTGAGAGGAGTATCGTTAATAAATCAAAAAATTCAATGTATCATTTGATATCCGCTATCTTACTGTACAACTGCAGTCTCCCTTCAGACAACCCGCAGTATAGTGGTGACTAGAACTGACTATTTCCACTTCCTTTACCGCTCAACCATGATCTCCCTTTGGACTACCCATGGTATAGCGGTAGCTCCTTTCTCACCACTAACTATTTCCACCGTGCTACCGTGGTTACACTTATGATAGCTTGTGGTATAGCAGTAGCTATCTAGCTTGCCACTAGCCGCTTCCACCGCACTACCGCAGTTACCTTTCTAACTTCCCACGGTGTAGCGGTAGTTTTCTTGCTTGCCGCTAATGGTTTCCACCACATTGCCATGGTCACTGGCTTAACTTCCAGTGGTAGTGTAGTAATACCTTTGAAGTCTGCAGTCTTACCAAATTCAATTATTATACCTGCTGAAAAATTTTGGGCCTTGTGGGTTGCTATCAAAAACTCGAATGCAATATTATATGCATTCCTATAGTGTTCCAAACATTTTTAATGCCAAAATATATCAAAAAATATCAGTGTTGATTGCCACCTTGTTCTATTTAATGCTATATAATGTGCCAAGTTGTATCCAAAACCTTTTGAAGAGATAAAGATTGAATTTCATGGAAAGTTCACAAAACCATACTCACAATAGTTATCAAATCCCTGATTAATCAGCCTAGAGTAAAACAGAACATGCCAAACACATGTAATAAAGTGAAACACTGAAGCACAAATTATCAAATTAGAAATATGTCACCTAAACAATGGAACATAGAACCTGTAACTAAAATGCCTCAACTAAGATCTACACATGGAGTTAAGTTATCAGTATCACCATATATAGTAACAAAAGTGAAGTAGGTATTCCAATCAGGAGAGCACATCAATAGAGTGAGTAACCACAAAGATACCAAAGTACCATATATTTCCATCAAGGACAAATTTGCATAGGAGAGATTCAACAAACTCCCCCTTTGTCCTTGATGGAAAAAATTGAGCCACCAAGCCAAGATGAAGTACAAGAATCAATTGCTCATAATTCTCCCCCTTTTTGTCACAAGGATAAAGGGAAGTCAACACAGATAAATCAGAAACAACTTTGAAATCCTAACAAACTGTAGATGTAACCTTTGAGCAGAAAAATATGAGCTACAGGAACAACTAACTAGCTCCCCCTATCTCCAAGATAGACTGTTTAAGATAACAAAGATTGAGAGACAACTCCCAATCTAGACCCAAGTCTTTCAAAAAGATCTCTAGCCAATAGTTTTTTGAAAATTTCAGCAACATGTGCTTGTGTAAGAACATATTGCACAAATACCTCATTATCCAACACCTTTCCATGAAGAAAATTAAAATTTATAGCTATGTGTTTAGTTCGAGAGTGCATAACAATATTTTTTGAGATATTGATTGCATTAGTATTATCACATAGAATAGTAATAGTTTTTGGAATTTCAATACCCATATCTGGTAGTGTTTGTGACATCCAAATTACGTGAGTGCAGCAAGAAGTGGCAGCTATATATTTTTCTTCAAGTAGAGAGTGAAATAGATTCTTTCTTTTTCTTGTGCCAAGACACTAAATGATCACCAAGAAAGAAAGCAGCACCATTGATGCTTTTCCTATCATCTAGACAACCTACCCAGTCATAATTAGTATATGCTACTAAAGAGAAATCATTGCTTCTAGGATACTAGAGTCCATAGTCAATTGTGCCTTGAACATATTTAATAATCCTTCTCACAACATTGATGTGAGATTCCTTAGGAGATGCCTAAAATTGAGCAACCATGTAAACAACTTGCATTATATCAGGTCTTGAGGTTGTTAGATATAATAGGTTGCCTATCATTGACCTATAGCCAATTTGGTTCATCAACCTTGCTAATTTTACAGCCGGTAGCCATTGGAGTGCTAATAGGATGGATTTCATCCATTTGAAACCTTTTTAACATTTCTTTTGCATATCTTGCATGATATAAAAAGATGCTAGATGCAAGTTGTGAAATCTAAAGACCTAAGAAGAATGACAGTTCTCCCAACATAGACATTTTAAATTCATATTCCATTATTTTTGGGAATTTTTTACTCAAGGCAATATTGTTGCATGCAAAAATGGTGTCATCAACATAAATTTCAACAACAAGAATATCAGATCCTTCAATTTTAACATACAGATTGTTGTCTACTCCTCCTCTAATGAAACCTTTTGACAGTAAGTGACTATCCAATCTGGAGTACCAAGCTCTAGGAGCTTGTTTTAGGCCATATAGAGCCTTTTTCAGCCTGTAGACATGATTGGGTTTATTTTTACAAGTAAACCCTTTAGGTTGTTCTATGTAAAATTCTTCTTCTAAGTATCCATTTAGAAAGGCAGTTTTTACATCCATTTGATATATAGTAAAAAATTTGAAAATAGAATATGCCAAGAAAATTCTAATTTATTCAAGCCTAGCAACTGGTGCAAAGGTTTCACCAAAATCAATACCTTCTTTTTGAGCATATCCTTTGTAGACATATCTAGCCTTGTTGGAAACAACATGACCATTTTCATCATGTTTATTTCTAAAAATCAAGATGACATTTTTGTCATTTTGTCTTGGGACTAGATCCCAAGTCTGATTTTTTTCAATTTGATCAATTTCTTCCTGCATTGCATTAAGCTAGCATTCATTAGTTAGAGCTTCATCAATTTTTTTTGGCTCAAACTGAGTTATTAAACAAAAATCAGTAAGCTCAACTATGTGAGATTTTTCATCATAGTTAACTATTATTTTCCTTGTTTGAACTTCTGTTGACTTATCTCCTATAATAATATCTTTAGGATGGTTTTTAGCAAGAGATTTTGAAGGAGTTTTTGTTTCACATTTTTCTAAGTTGATTTCAGCATCTTCAATTTTTTCTTTAGCAAGTTTAGGAATTGTTGGTTTTGTTTCAGGCTTTGCAGTTTCAAAGCCTTTATAAATTATATTAGGTTCAAATTTTCCCTCTTCATCATCCTACATAGGTTCAACATCTAAAAGCATTATTTCATCAAATTTGACATTTACTGATTCAACAATTTTATTCAACCTATTGTTAAAGCATTTAAAGGCTTTGTTTTGAGTAGAGTATCCTAAGAAAATACCTTCATCTATCTTAGATTGAAAATTGCCCATGTTTTCATCATCTCTCTTGATAAAACACTTGCAGCCAAATATTTTGAAATATTTAATTGAGGAAAATTTACCATACCACAGTTCATATGGAGTGAAATTTGATTTCACTCTAATCTAGACTCTATTCAAAATGTAGATAGTTGTATGAGAAGCTTCTTTCCAGTACAAGTTTGGCAGATTTTCTTCATTCAGCATAGTTCTTGCCATCTCTTTTATAGTCATGTTCTTTCTCTCAACTACCCTCTTCCATTGGAGTGTTCTGGTAGCAACATGATGTCTTTTTATGCCATGTTTGTCACAGTAGTCTATGAATTCTTGTGAGGTGAATTCATCACCTTTGTCAGATTTTAAAAAATTTAGTTTTAAATTTGACTCTCTTTCTACCATTTTTCTAAAAACTTTAAAACGTTTAAAATCTTCTGATTTATTCTTGAGAAAGGTAACCCATACCATACGAAATTACTCATCAACAAACAACATGAAATATTTCTCACCATTTATGGACCTAGTCCTTGTAGGACCACATAAGTCAGTATGAACAATTTGCAACATTTTAGTGGAGGATTTTTCCTTGGATTTAAAGCTTGCCTTAGTTTGCTTTCCTTTGAGACATTCTTTGCATACTGCATTATCAGGATTTTTTCAGAATAGGCGGACCTCTTACATTCTGATTTTTACTAATTTTAACCATATTTTCAAAATTAGTATGACCTAGTCTCTTGTGCCACAACCAGCTTTCTTCAACATGACTCATTAAGTACATACCTTGATTTCTTTAGTTTCCAGAAGTGTCAAGTAAATTTTAGACATTTCCCTTAGTCCATCTTCCAACAACAATAGCTTTTCCGATCTTGTTTTTGATTTCACACCCCTATGAAGTGAACATGACTTGGTAGCCACTGTCACATATTTGACTAACACTTAGAAGGTTATGTTTTAATCCTTCTACATAATATACATTTTAGATAGGAGTGTCTTCATTCAGAAAAAGAGAACCTCTTCCTTTGATTTGAATTCTTGAAATATCTCTAAACTTCACATAACCACCTACATAATCTTCAAGATGAGTGAATTTTTATTTATCACCAGTCATGTGGTTTGAACAACCACTGTCCAAGATTCATAAGTCATTTTTCTTTGATTGGAAAGTAGTTTGAACTAGCATAGTCTATTCTATGTTGTTGACAGCTTTGGGTTTCCAAACCTTGATAGTTTTTTAGTTGCTTATTCTACTGATCAACATTACATTGCTTAGTAGAATGACCCAAAGACTTGCAAGTAAAGCATCTAATCTATCTTGCAAAACCATGATTCTACCTAAATAAAAATCTAGGAGTTCTATAATTCATAAATCTACAAGAGTTCACCTTGTGACTAAATTTGTTGCAGAAGTAACAATACCCATAATAGAAAGGGTAGGAGTTATAAGCCATTTTGTTTGTCCTAAAAGGATGAGCATGATCCTTGTCAAAATTAGGATTTTTGAGTTAAGGATTTTTGTTTCCAGTAACAAAATTGTCCTTTGTAATGTTATTTGAACATTCACCTTTCACAAAACCAATACCAATTTTATGATTGTTCAGTTTTTGTTTATTGAGCATTTCATTCAATTTAAGAGTGCTTTCATATTTTTCAATAGTCTTCCTGAGATATACTATCTCATGTTCAAGTTTTTCAATTTCTTGGTCTTTAAAACTTATGCCAATACAAAGACAATCTTCAACTCTCTTGGATTCTTCAAGTTGAGTTTTTAATGAAATTATCTCAAGATTTATGAGTTTCTCTTGTGAACTATCTTGAGCAATATTTTGTTCTTGAGCATGCATCTGGTTTTTAATTTTCCTTACCTCTTTTAGAGCACATTTCAGTTCTCCTTCATAATCCACTCTTCCTTCTTCAACATCATTGTTGTTAGTTTCATCTTGCTGAATGATTTCAGCCATGAATAGATTTTCATCATCTTCATTTAAAGAATCTTCATATTCAGAGTCTATTTCATTTTTGTTGAATAGGATTTTCTTCATTTTGAAATTGAATTTATGTTTGGGTCTATAAGCCTTTTTCTTGGAAAATTTATCAGATTTTACGTTATCACTTTTTGTGTCACCATAGGGGCACTTTGCAAAAAAGTTTCCTATTATTCCATAGTTAAAGCATTTGAAGGGATGTTTTCCCTTATACTCTCCAGAACTCTTTTTGAGTTTCCTCACAAAGTGGGATTCTTTAGAATCGGAAAATTTTGATTCAGTGACCTCATCCCTTTCTTTCCTTTAAGCATTAAATTCGGCTTCTTTTGTAGCAGTGTTGTTTTTACTAATCCTCATTTCATAGGCAGTCGGAGTGCCTTGTAGGTTGTCAAGGGTAAGTTGGGTAAAGTGTTTCTTTTCTTCTAGAGTAGCTATCTTAGCTTCAATTTTTTTTGGTAAGGTTTTGATGACCTTGGTTACAACATCAAATTCCTTGACTTCTTCTCCCAAACCCTTCATGGAATTTACTATTTCATCAAGTCTCAAAAATTAGTTAGCTAATTTTTCATCATCCCTCATTTTTAATTCTTCAAACTGATGTTTTAAATTGAGGACTTTGGACTATTTTACCTTTCCATTTCCTTGATAGATAGTTTCAAATTTAGTCCAAATTTCTCTAGAAGAACTGCAGTGCATGACTTCGATGAAGAAATATTTAGTTAGAGCACACAAAAGAGCATGCTTTTCTCTTGCATTGGTTTCATATCTCTTCTTTTCATTAGAAGTAGTTGGCAAAGTAGTTGGTATAGTGTACCTAGACAATACTATGCTCTAGACATCAAGGTCAATAGAAGTTAAATAAGTCTCCATTCTGACTTTCCATAATACATAATCAGTTCCATCAAATAATGGAGCTCTAGTCATGGAAGTACCTTCATGAGCTTGAGATATTTTGAATAGACTCCAAGTCTAGAATCAATCCTAGGTTGGAAAGACCTATTAGAGGAACCTAGGCTCTGATACCAACTATTGGAGTTAAAATACACTGAGAGGGGGGGTGAATCAGTGTTTATAACTTCTTTGACAAATTTAACTGAAACTGAAAAGATCCATTCATATGCTCTTATTTATCAATGATAGTATCATTCATGAATTCAAATGCAATCATATAAACTAAAATGAGTAGTGTAATATTGCATTATAAAGCAGTAAAGTACTAAAGAAAATGAATCATAGAGACACAAATAGACACAAGATATGCCGAGTGGAAAACCCTCCTGGGGTAGAAAAACCACTCCTAAACCTATTGCCTTTTTTAGGCTTTCATTTCAATAAATATTTTGACCAAGCCTCAATAGCTGATTTTTGAGCACTAACTCAAGGAGCACCAACCCCTCTATTTTGAGACACCAATCTCAAGGAGTACCAACCCCTCTCTTTTTCAATAGAACATACAATGATACAAAAGATCTCTTTGTTTCTCTTATTTATGTCAAGTGCCTCTTGATAGACAATGCATAAAATTCTCAAGAGTCAAGAGTGACTCTTCACAATTCCATTCATTATCAAATCTTGATACAACTTGAATAAAAATCTAGTTAGTGTCAATACAACTTCTCATCAAACTACAATACAATGATATGATCTTGCTTTCTTTTTCTCACTCTCTCATTTTCAATCCTTCATGATACAAAACATAGAACAAACACCACACTGTGTTTTCCAAATTTTCACCATCAAGTGAAGAATACCCTATCTCATCAAAAATAAGAACTGCACTTCTCTCATTTTTTTGTTTTTGATTTTCTTTAATTATTAAAACCCTAATCTCTCTTTTTTTCCTTTTTACAAAATACATCATTACATCCCACGAATGGTTACAACAGTTGTTCTATTTTTTACTTTCAATGAATTACTCAAAGATGATTATCATGTTAGCATGCTAAATTCAAGCAACAGTGACATATATTAGTGACATATATTAGTGTAATCATGAAGGAAGGATCATTCTGAATAAGGTCTTCTAACTGGATTACTCGAGCATTATGCGAATATAACAGGCAGACTGAAACCTGTTCTCTCAAGAAGCCTGCACACGCAGTGCTAAAAAAAAAACATAAGATCTATAATAAACCAAGTCTTCAACTTCCATGCAGAAGAAAACACTTATACCATATTAACCTTTCTAGTAAAGGTGACGGTTCTACAAAGATAAATAGATGAATACCTATGAAGACCAGAAAAGAATTTTCCATGAACAATTTACCAGAACTACAAAGTAGCTGAGAAACCCATGCCACATTGCAATTTTGAGTATTCACCAGATGCTAAGAACTTGACAAGAGAAATGACCATGGTGATAGTATTTCAAGCTTCCCCATTCATTGTCCAAGAGTTGCAGAAAAATAGTCGATTAAAAAGTGAAATGTCTAAGAGAGAGATTCCATGGAGGCGGCAAGAATATGGTTCCAAACCCTCGAACAAGTGAAGCACAAGTTTTTCCCTAAAATTTCAAAGCAACCAATCGAAAAACTTTACCAATATTGATATCATTTGAAGTACGAGAGGGCTATCATTAATAAATCAAAAAATTCAAGGTATCATTTGATATCCACTTTCTTACCACACAACCATGGTCTCCCTTTAGACAACCCGTGGTATAGTCGTGACTAGCATTGATTGTTTCCACTTCTTTTACCACTCAATTGTGGTTTCTCTTTGGACTACCCACAGTATAGTGATAGCTCCTTGCTTACTGCTAACTGTTTCCATCGTGCTATTGAGGTTACACTTCTGATAGCCCACGGTATAGTGATAGCTCTGTGCTTACCGCTAACCGTTTCCATCATGCTATCGAGGTTACACTTTTGACAACCCATGGTATAGTGGTAGTTGTCTTGCTTGCCGCTAGTCGCCTCCACCGCACTACCATGGTTACCTTTATGACTACCCACGGTGTAGCAGTAGTTGTCTTTCTTTTCGCTAACGATTTCCACCACACTATCGTGGTCACTGGCTTAAATACCAATGGTAGCACAATAAGACCTTTGAAGTCCGTGGTCTTACCAAAGTCAATTTTCATACCTACTGACATCTTTTGGGCCTTGTGTGTTGCTATCAAAAACCCGAATGTAATATTATATGCATTCCTATAGTGTGCCAAACATTTTTAATGCCAAAGGATATCCAAAAATATCAATGTCGATTGCCACCTTGGTATATTTAATGCTATATAATGTTCCAAGTAGTATCCAAAACCTTGTGAAGAGATAAAGACTTAATTTCATGCAAATTTCAAAAAGCCATACTCATAATAGTGATCAAACCCCTGATTAATCAACCTATAGTAAAATTTAACATGCCAAACACATGTAATCAAGTGAAACACTGAAGCTCAAATTATGAAATAAGAAACATGTCAACTGAACAATGGAACATAGAACCTGTAACCAAAATGCCTCAAGTGAGATCTTCACATGGAGTTAAGTTATAAGTATCACCATATATAGTAACAAAAGTGAAGTAGATATGCCAATCAGGAGAGAAGATTAACTGAGTGAGTAACCATGAAGATACTAGAGTACCATATATTGTCATCAAGGAAAAATTTTCATTGGAGAGATTCAACAAACTCCCCCTTTTCCTTGATGGAAAAAACTCAACCACCAAGCCAAGATGAAGTATAGGATCCAATTGCTCATATTTCTCTCCCTTTTTCTCACAAGGATAAAGGGAATTCAACATAGATAAACTAGAAACAACTGTGAAATCCCAAAAAACTATAGATGTAACCTTTGAGCAAGAAAATATGAGCTATAGGAAGAGCTGACTAGCTCCCCCTATAACCAAGATAGACTATTTAAGATAACAGAGATTGAGAGACAACTCCCAATCTAGACCTAAGTATTTCAAAAACATCTTTATCCAATGGTTTTGTGAAAATGTCACTAACATGTGCTTGTGTAGGAACATATTTCATAGATACCTCATTAGCCAACACCTTTTCATGAAGAAAATTAAACTTTATAGCTATGTGTTTAGTTCGAGAGTGCATAAAAAGATTTTTTGAGATATTGACTACACTAATATATCACATAGAATAGTAATAGGTTTTTGAATTTCAATACCGATATCTAATAATGTCTGTGACATCCAAATTATATGAGTGTAGTAAGAAGTGGCAGCTATATATTATGCTTCAGTAGTAGAGAGTGAAACAAATTCTTTCTTTTTATCGTGCCAAGCCACTAAATGATCACCAAGAAAGAAAGCAGCACCACTGGTGCTTTTCCTATCTTCTAGACAACCTACCTAGTCAGAATCAGTATATGCTACTAAAGAGAAATCGTTTCCTCTAGATACCAGCGTCCATAATCAATTGTGCCTTGAACATATTTAACAATCCTTCTCACAATATTGATGTGAGATTCCTTAGGATATTCCTAAAATTGAACAACCATGCAAACAACTTGCATTATATTAGTTCTTGAGGCTGCTAGATATAATAGGCTACCTATCATTGACCTATAGCCAATTGGGTTGACAGTAGGAGAGTCATCAACCTTGCTAAGTTTACATCTAGTATCCATTGGAGTGCTAACATGATGACTTTCATCCATTTGAAACCTTTTTAACATTTCTTTTGCATATCTTTCTTGAGATAAAAAGATGTCAAATTCAAGTTGTGAAATTTGAAGACCTAAGAAGAATGACTCTTCTCCCAACATAGACATTTTGAATTCAGATTCAATGATTTGTGAGAATTTTTTAGTCAAGGAAATATTGTTGCGACCAAAAATGGTTTTATCAACATAAATTTCAACAACAAGAATATCAAATCCTTTAATTTTAACATATAGATTGTTGTCTACTCCTCCTCTAATGAAACCTTTTGACAATAAGTGACTATCCAATCTGGAGTACAAGGTATGAAATGTGCCATTTTACAAAATATGTCCACCACCACAAAAATAGAATTATTACCTCTCGGTGTTTTAGGAAAACCAAGTATGAAATCCATGCTTATATCCTCCCAAGGTCTTTTTGGTACTATCAAAGGTTTATACAATCCAACATTTTAGCTACTCCCTTTTGCAACTTGATAGACTCTACAACTCTGCACAATTTTCCTAACATCTTTATGAATTTGGGGCCAAAAGTAATTCTCACTTACCAATGCTACTGTTTTGTCAATTTCAAAATGTCCTACCAATCATCTGCTATGTTTGTCTCTCACCAAGTTATCCCTCATTGAACTTCAAGGTATACACAACGGATTTCCTCTGAAAAAAAAAATCCTCTTGAATGAAATAATCCAACCATTGACTTCTATCTTCTAAAACCGGATCTTTACATGCTCTCCAAGGTTCTACAAAATTTGGTTCTTCCTCATACAATTTATTCAATTCATCAAAGCCTAATATCTTCATTTGTGCCAATAAATTCCTTCTCCTACTCAAAGCATCAACAACTCTTTGATTTCCTACTCCTATGTTTCAAAACAAAATTATAACTCTGCAATAATTCTACCCATCTCATGTGTTTCTGATTTAACTTTCGTTGACTGTTCAAATATTGCAAAGCCTGCTGATCTGTATACAACACAAACTCCTTAGTCAAAAAGTAATGTCTCCACTTCTTCAAGGATTGAATTATGGCATAAAATTCTTGATCATACATTGAATAACTTTTCCTTTCATCATTCAAATTCTCATTGAAATAAGATAATTTTCTTCCTTCTTGACTTAACACCACTCCAATTGCATTCCCACTTGCATCACAGTCTACCTGAAATATCTTACTAAAGTCTAGTAAATCCAACATAGGTTTTTCAGTCACCTTGTTTTTAAATAACTCAAAACCTATGTCTTCTCCAGATGTCCATCTAAGATCCTTCATATCTCCTCACTTTTCTTTTGTCATAGGGCTGCAAATAGAACATAAATTCCTAATGAACTTTTGCTAGAAACTAGACAATCCATGAAATGATCTTACCTCTCCAATTATTTTAGGTGTAGGCCACTCAAAAATTTCTCTTACCTTCTTAGGATCCATCTTCAATGCATCCATAGTTATCACAAATCCTAGATATACTAACTCTTCTTTCATGAAACTATATTTTTTAATGTTTATCAACAATTGTTCTTCTCTCAACCCCTGCAAAACTTGTCTTATATCCAAAAAAAATTATTCTCTAGTCTTACTGAAAAACAAGATTTCATCCAAATAAACAATCACAAACTTACCCAAGAATATCTTCAATATTTCATTCATCAACCTCATGAAAGTACTCGGTGCATTTTTCAATCCAAAAGGCATCAGGAACCACTCATGCAATCCTTCATTTGTATTGAATGCTATTTTCCACTCATCTCCTTCTCTAATTTTTATATGATGATATCCACTCTTCAAATCTATCTTTGTAAAGTACTTAACTCCACTCAAAAAATCCATAATGTCATCCATCTAGGGCAAAGGAAACCTATAATTCACTATGATCTTATTTATGGCTCTAGAGTTTTTCAACATCCTCCATTCTCCATCCTTCTTAGGTGATATCACTATAGGTACTGCACAAGGGCTTAGGTTTTCTCTAATCAACCCTTTTCTTAACAATTCTTCCACTTGTTTGTTCAATTCTTGATTCTCTATTGGTGTCATCAGGTAAGCTACTTTATTATGTAAACTAGCTCTAGGAATCAGATCCATGCAATGACTAATACTCCTTACAGGTGGAAATCCATTAGATACATTGTCTGAAATGATAGCTTCATATTATGTCAGTAATTCCCTTATTTCCTTAGGTTGTTCTTCTACATGGTTCAATTATTTAACCTTCTTAGGCACCAAGGAATAACACATGTTCTCATGTCTCAATCCATCTAGAAATATCCTTCCATCAACCAAAAAAATTCTAGCATTCGTGCAAACTTCAACTTCAGAAACATCTTCCAAGGGTAACAAAATTTGCTTCATCCCATTAGCAACAATAGTGGATATGTTCCTCTTTCCATCATGAATAGCTTGTCTATCATACTACCAAGGTCTTCCCAAAAAAATATGGCATACATCCATAAGCGTAATATCACACAAAAATTCATCATGATAATTTCCTATCTTCAATTTCACCAAGAATTATTCACTTACCAGTATCTTATGTTCATCTTGAATACAAGCTATTTGATATGGTTTTGGATGTTTCAGTCTTTCCAACTACAATTTGGTCACCATTTCTTTAGAAACCAGGATCTCTAAGCTTCCTCTATAAATGATCACTTTGCAACACTTTTCAGCTACCTTTCACTTGGTTTGAAATAAATTATTTCCTTTGCAATGGTTCTTTCTCCAATTCACTTTGACACAATACTCTCCTATTTATCAACACTTATCCTTCTTCTGGATGATTAGGTGATCCAACATGGTTCTCCTCAATGAAGGTTTTCCTTCTATTTTTCTCATTCTTCTTGCTTGTTTATCCATGTTTGCATTCAAAGGCTCTATGTCCTTCTCCACCACATTTGAAACAAGTTCCCCTGAATACTCTTTTCTCCTATCCTCTATCATATTTTCTATATCCTTCATTTATGTAACTACCATATCCTCCTCTTCTGTAAAAGTTTCTATCATCTCCTCGGTATGAATTCTCATTCTTACTAACCTCCTTATCTTTGTTCTAATATGGGAAACACCACCTTCCTCCTCCAGTAAAAAATCTTCCTCTATGTCTCTGCTCATGTCTTTTGTTTAGCTTCTCTTCTACTTTGAGGGTACACTAATATGCTTCCTCCACACTCAACATATTAATCAAACTGATTTCATCTTGTATAGATTACCTCAAACCATTTACATATATGGCTACTTTCTCAATCTCATCCTCTGAGTGTCCAGATCTGATGTTCAACTTATAGAACTCCTTAGTATACTCTATCACACTTGATTCCTTCTATTTTAGGTTTTGCAACTTCTTGAACAAACTAATTTGATAGTTAGTAGACATGAAATTTTTCTTCAGCTTATTCACCATCTGATCCCATGATCTTATATTCTCCTTTCCTTTTATTTTCTTATCTTTCTACAAATGTTCCCACCAAAGGGATGCATGTCCTCTCAATTTTGTACAAGAAAATTTTACTTTCTCATCTTCTGGGGTACCTTCAAAATCAAATCACTTTTCCATCTCTGTTATCTAATCCAACAATTCATCTAAATCCAACTTACCATTATAATCTGGTGGATTGAAATGTGGCTTAGTGTTCACACTAGTTAGGGCTCTTATGAACCTTTATTCTCCCTAATCGAGGCCGGGTTTCTCTTCTCTTACAAATTCTTCTTGCTCTTCTACTTATTCATCACTCACATCATCGACTAGTTGACCTCTCATCTAGGTCATTTAAACTGCTTCCAATCTAGCAGTATTTCCTCTCAACATCTCCATTACAATAGGGTCTGCATTTCCATGCACTCCATTTCCTCTACCATTCCTTCTTCCTACCATCCTCACACAAGTCCTCTACAGTTTTAGTTTGTATCCTCAGTCTTCCAACCCACAAATTTTTTTTGACAAGACTATGCAAACTCTAGCGATCTCACAAGGAATGAATCTTGCTCTAATACCAGTTTGGTGCAGTCATGGTAGTAGGGTCCTCAAAGAGAAAAAATTGTACCATGCAACAAGAGTTACACAAAAAAAATAAAAAAAATAATGGAGGCAAATGTAGGTGTAAAAAATCCTATAATCATGAAATTCAATTATAGATAGTCGGCCACATCTAGGCATACAGATTCGATTCACAAGCCTGATTACAATATACTCAAAATACAGTGCTCATACATGCGAGCTAAAATCCTACAGATCAAATAATACATACATATAATTCTACTTCATTCATGTTTGTTGCTAATCTAATGATTCATTACTATCTTTATATCACATCCACAACTCTAGAAACATCTGGATCGATCAAAGATCATTACAATCTCCAATGAAGAAAAATGTAATGTGTGCAACAATAGTGTTGGGATTTATGCCTCAACTTTTTGGTTAATCCCTTTGAAGACTTAGGAAAATTCTCTTGTTTTCCTTGGCAAAGTCTTTTGTTCTGGCGGAGGTAGAATCGGGATGGAACTTGGCATTGTTCCGTTTGCCTTGTTCCGGGGCTTGTTCCCGTTCCGTCTCCTGCTCCACTCCCCGCTTTGTTGGATCTTCGAAGTTTGTTTTGGTGGAGGCGGAACCAGATTGGAACTTGACATTGTTCCTTTTGTCATGTTTTGGGTTTGGATCTGGCTCTGGCTCTGGCTCCAGCTCCAACAATCTGTTGCTCTTCACTTGGTTCTGGCGGAGGCAGAAATAGTTTTGGAAGTTGGCAATGTCCATTTGCCATGTTCCTGTTTCAGTTTTTGTTTCGACTCTGGGTCTGATTCCTGCTTGTATGATCTAGTTCCTCTGGATGTTTGGATTCTCCTCAGGGAGTTTTCCTCCACTTTTTCCAAGTTCTGGATTGTTGTTTCTTGCAGTTAGCAGAGGAAGAACCGAAACTAGATTGGTTCCTAATCTTGGACTTTTGGTGAAGTCCTATTTTTGTTCCTGTTCCGACTCTGACTCTGACTTTGATCATTTGTGCTCTCATCTTGGTTTGACCCCGGGTTGTCTTTACTCGGTCAACTCTATTTCCGATGTGTTCCCTCTTGCCGTGGGCAAACGCGAAACTGAAATGGTTCCTGAACCTGTATTTTTGGTGGAGTCATGTTTTGACTCCAGTTCTAACTCCGACTCCGACTCCGACTCTGGCAGTGTGCTTTTTTGGTGGAGTCCTGTTTCGACTCCTATTTCGACTCTGACTCCAACAGTGTGCTTTTTTGGTGGAGTCCTATTTCGACTCTTGTTCCGACTCCGGCTCTGGTAGTGTTAGGTTTGGCATTGAATTCCTGGGCGGCTCATTGTAGGGAGATCTATCATATCTGACTAGATGCATGATTTGCGGATGGTCTTCCTTGCTCTTGTTGAGTCAGTTACTTAAGGATGAGAGATGTATTATTTCTAAAAAATTTTGCAAGTAAGTTCGAAGGGGGTCTACAAGAGTCATGGGTTGCAGAGCAAGTGCGTGATGTACAAGTTGGATGTGCGACCATGAGACTGCGAGCAGGATGCGCAGGCATGTGATTGCCTAAGCATGAGGCTGCAAGCATAATGCATGATGCACGGTGCAAGATTGCAATAGTTGGACTTGCAGGTTGGAGAGCCGAAGGCATGAAGGGTTTTGACGAGAGATGGAGAGGGTGTTTGAACAGTTTGCTTAGGCAATGTAACTATGAACACTCTATCTCTCAGATCTGGGCATGAGAATCATTGGAGGTCGAATGACCGGACTGGCCATGAGGTTGGTTGTGACAGTCATCTGTGGAGCAGAGAGAGATCTTGTGGTTACCTGTTACTTCTCTAGTAGAACAAGATGAAACTCCTGTATTGGCTTTGAGCCTGATATTGTATTGTAACTGGTTTTGTTGTTGAAGAATACAATGGCTCAAAATTTGGAGTGTGGGGTTTTTTTCCTAAAAGGGTTTTCCCCACGTATATCTTTGTGTCTTCCTTTCTTGTCTTTCATGTTTTCTGGTTATGTTGAATCTATTGCTTGTTGCATTCATTTCTCTCAGAGGATCAATGGGGGATCAACTGTGCTTGTTTCCACTTTATAGCATAGTTGGTTGTGTCTTTGTTGTGATTTTGAATTGAAATCACTAAGGCACTACTGCCTTAGATGCAAATCTTGATGATAGAGCAAATCCATATCCCCGACAAGTGGTATCAAAGCTGGTAGCTTGTTGCTCGTGATACCAGCAAGTGGTATCAGAGCATGTTTAAGGGAGGTCATGGCTTGATGATACCAGCAAGTGGTATCAGAGCCTTCTCTTGGTTGCTGAAGTTTTGGGTTTTCTCCTGTTGTGATTTTTTAGCCTGGCAAGCTTGAGGAAGTCTGGAGAAATCAGTTGGTGATTGGTCCTTCGGTGAGTGGAAGAGTGTAATTCATTGATTCAACATACAGTTTGAAAGGCGCTGGGAAAGTATGGAGTGGGTCATGTTGTGGCAAATGATCTTAAGCTCCTGAATGGTAACATTGTTCCTAATGCAAAGGGTATGAGATGTGTTCACAATTGTGTTGCAGCAAAGTGTGGTGTTCATACTGGGTGTCTATGTGAGAGGCTCCTTGGTGGTATGGACTAGCTTGTGTTGTTGTTCAACTATGGATTGTTGTGCTTGTGTTGGGTGTTTCTGACTTAGCACTGAAGGCATTTTCTCTTGTGCTCTAATTGCATGGAGGCTATGAGGTGACCTTGGTGGTCTGCAACTTCTGGATAGCCTGGTTGTTCCTTGTGCTTGTGAATGACTGTGGCATTAGAACTGGTCTGAAATGGACCTGTTGTTCCTATGTGCCTCCTTCTTGCACTTGCATAGTTCAGATTCATGTCTTTGGCTCTGAGGGTTTTGTGTAGATTTTCCTAAAAAGTCTATGGTGCATTCTCTTGTTCTTTCATTGTTCTGGTTTACTGTGATGGCTATGTGGTAGACTCCTGAGTTGTCCAGATGAGTAGTGAATATGGAGGTGTGTGGGTGTTTTGGAAACACTATGGTTTTTTGTAGGTTTTGCATGGTCAAGGAAAACTTGTGTTTTGTGGAACTGCTGTTTGTTATTTTTCTATATCCTAGTTTCTAGGGTGTGACTGGATGAGATAGCTGCAGTTCGACTGATTTTGAGGAGTGGTGTCTTCTCTGCATGGGAGTGTTGGTATGTTTTTCCTTCAGCATTCTTGTGGTATGCTTTGATGGTGTTCTAGACTTTGGTGCTTGGGTTGTGGACATGATTGGAAAATCAGATCTGTTGCTGATCTGGTGTTTGAGTCATGATTGTTTGCTTTGGCTGTTCTCTTTGATTATCTCAGTATTGCAGTTTTTAGTACAATGATAGATTTGCAGGTTTACTTTTGGTTGCATCCACAAGTTGTGCAATATTGTAGGTTGTCCTTACCTACATTCTTGTTGTGAGACAACTTGGAAGTAATCATGTTTTGCAGATTTATTAGCTGACCTTGTCTGTGGTCACTTGTGCATTGGTGTGGCTATTTTGAGATGAGAGGAGGAATGGCATTTGAGTACCTGAATAGTCAGTGATGGGGACCTGAAGCATGTGGATCATGATGTCATGAAGAGCTAGGTACATTGGCATAGTGTAAGTTTTTTGACAGTGATGGTGTGGTCAGTCATGGTGCTTGGAAAGCTTAGTGTCACGTTTCAGTGGGAGCTTTAGTAATGACTGGTGTCTTCTTTGGTGTTGCAGAATTTGCATCTGCATGTTCACTATTTGAAGATGTGCAACACTTTGGAGCCATGAAGGACCTTGGTAGTCTTTGGCTGAGTTGGTGGTGGTGCTTGATAGGTGATGTTGGTTTAGAGTTTTTTGCTTTATGTCATGGTATACTCTTGCTTGTGCATTAGAGTTTTGGCATGTTGTTTTGCTCTTGAATACCATGGAAAATTCACTTGAAGCTCGATATCTCCCTTGGAGATGTGTAGATCATGGTGTCATGTTAAGTTCCTGTTCTAGGTTATGGAACTTTGACAGTGGTTTGGGGGTTCTCTTTACTTTGAGTACATTGGTCATATGCTGGAGGACTTCATGGTTATTATAGTGTTTTAGTTTGGAGCTAGCATGGGATGACAGGTGTTGATACTCATGGATGCATGGAGAATAAAAGTGAGGCTTGAATTCTTAAGTGAATGTTGCTGTTACAGCTGAAAGTCCGAGAAGCCTGCACTTTGGTTGAATGTAAATTCAACAGAGATCTTGAAGGAGGATGCTCTTAGGTTAGCCATGGTGGCTTGTATATCTTGGATGAGCATGTTCCTTTTTCATGATCTGCTTGGCAGTGGTGTCATTGTGAAAGGTATTTATCCATTATACTTTTCAAGTGCTTTATGTTGTATCTTTCATGTTATGAATCTTGAGTTGGTTTAGATTCTGGAGGATTCATAATGAAAGGTTGGAAAACATAGTTTATCCCCTTGTGCTTTTGAGGACTGAAAGGAGATGGTTATATGGGTAGGTCTGATCTTCTTTGAAGAGCTTACATCCATGTTTTATTGGATATTGTCAAGGCTTTTCCTTTTGGGATGTAAAGAATATCATTCTTGTCACAGTTGGTATTTAGAAGTGTTTGTAGAAGGGCATTCTTCTTGTTGATTTGTACTTTCTCTCTTATCTGGTCTTCTTCTTCCTGATTGCTCTTGTGACTTTAGATGTGATTTGCCTTTGTGATACCGAGTTGGTCACTGTTTGTGTTCATGTGTTGTCACCTGGGTGATAACATGAAGGTGCCTGTGCTTCTTTCTTCAGTCAGCTTTGGAGGTGTTTGGAAGAACTGTGGAAGATAGTTGAGAGAAATTTTTCTTGCAGCAGGTGGTTGCAGATGTTGCAGATTAGTGTGGATGTTCCTTGGAATTACATGGTTACATTTCTTTATGCTGGGTTTGGTGGACTTGGTATGCCTGGATCATTTGTGATGGTGCTTTGTTTGCACTCATCTGGACAGTGCCCTTGTAGTGGGATTACTTGGATGTGTTTGGTCTATGACTAGTTGACATAGGGTGCTTGTTTGCTACTAAGATGGGTGGGTTTCTTTTGATGGCATGAGTTCACTTTTAGGTCATACCTTTAAGGTATGGGTGGTTGGATGTTTTAGCATGAGCTGTGGGTGCTAGTTTTCAGTCACATGGGTTTGATCGGTTGGATGAGGGCAGTTTGTTCTTGGTTGCCTTTCTAGCTGGTCATTTTTTCTTGTTCTGGAGATGGTTGGAGTGGTGCTTTGGAGTGGTGCTTTTCTATCTTTTTGCTTTTGCTAGCTAGAGGATCATTTGCTTTCATTCTTGAGACTGTTACTATTTTACCTTGGTGTGTTCCTATGTTTGGAGTTGTTGCCTAAGGTGGTGGACATCTTTTTGATGTTGTAGCAGTGGTCTTGATTGGTACGTGAGAGCATGTGTTGGTCCTTGTTTGGGCTTGTTTGGAGGATGCCTGAAAGTCTTCGACAAGTGGGAGATTGTTGGGATTTATGCCTCAACTTTTTGGTTAACCCCTTTGAAGACTTAGGCGAATTCTCTTATTTTCCTTGGCAAAGTCTTTTTTTCTGGCAGAGGCGGAACCGGGATAGAACTTGGCATTGTTCCATTTTCCTTGTTCTAGGTCCTGTTCCCGTTCCGTCTCCTACTCCACTCCTCGCTTTGCTGGATCTTCGAAGTTTGTTCTGGCAAAGGCAGAACCGGATTGGAACTTGACATTGTTCCTTTTTTCATGTTTCGAGTTTGGATCTGGGTCCACCTCCAACAGTCTGTTGCTCTTCTCTTGGTTTTTGCGGAGGCGGAACTAGTTTTGGAAGTTGGCAATGCCCGTTTGCCATGTTCCTGTTTCAGTTTCTGTTCCGACTCCGGGTCCGATTCTTGCTTGTGTGATCTGGTTCCTCTAGATGTTTGGATTCTCCTCGGGGAGTTTTCCTCCACTTTGTCCAAGTTCTGGATTGTTGTTTCTTGCAGTTGGTGGAGGCGGAACCAAAATCGGATTGGTTCCTGATCTTGGACTTTTGGTGAAGTCCTATTTTTGTTCCTGTTCTGACTTCGACTCTGACTCCGATCATTTGTGCTCTCGTCTTGGTTTGACCCCAGGTTGTATTTACCTGGTCAACTTTGTTTTCGATGTGTTCCCTCTTGCTATGGGCGGACGCGAAACTGAAGTGGTTCCTAAACCTGTATTTTCAGTGGAGTCATGTTTCGACTCCAGTTGCGACTCCGACTCCTACTTCGACTCCGGCAGTGTGCTTTTTCGGTGGAGTCTTGTTTCGACTCCTATTTCGACTCCGACTTCGGCAGTGTGCTTTTTCGGTGGAGTCCTGTTTCGACTCCTGTTCCAACTCTGGCTCCGGTAGTGTTAGGTTTGGCATTGAATGCCTAGGCGGCTCGTTGCAAGGAGATCTATCAGATCCGACCAAATGCGTGATTTGTGGATGGTCTTCCTTGCTCTTGTTGAGTTGGTTACTTAAGGATGAGAGATGTATTATTTCTAAAATTTTTTGCAAGTTCGAAGGGGGTCTGCAAGAGTCATGGGTTGTAGAGCATATGATTGCCTAAGCATGAGGTTGCAAGCATAATGCATGATGCACGGTGTGAGATTGTAGCAGTTGGACTTGTAGGTTGGAGAGCCAAAGGCATGAAGGGTTTTGATGAGAGATGGAGAGGGTGTTTGAATAGTTTGCTTAGGCAATGTAACTGTGAACACTCTATCTCTCGGATCTGGGCATGAGAATCATTGGAGGCCGAATGACTAGACTAGCCATGAGGTTGGTTGTGACAGTCATCTGTGTAGTAGAGAGAGATCTTGCGGTTACCTGTTACTTCTCTAGTAGAACAAGATGAAACTCCTATATTGGCTTTGAGCCTAATATTGTATTGTAATTGGTTTTTTTGCTGAATAATACAATGGCTCAAAATTTGGAGTGTGGGGTTTTTTACTTGAAAGGGTTTTCCCCACGTATATCTTTGTGTCTTCCTTTCTTGTCTTTCATGGTTTCTGGTTATGTTGAATCTATTGCTTGTCACATTCATTTCTCTTAGAGGATCAATGGGGGATCAACTGTGCTTGTTTCCGCTTTATAGCATAGTTGGTTGTGTCTTTGTTGTGATTTTGAATTGAAATCACTAAGGCACTACTGTCTTAGATGCAAATCTTCATGACATATCGAATCCATATCCCCGTCAAATAGGTCACCCTCAAATCTGAAATTATTCCACGGTAGATGCACATGATGAAGTGTGGACCTAAGTGTAAGATTGGAAACACTCCATAGAACAATTCTAAACATGTCTTGAGGATCTATAAGTCATGGGAAAGATCTACGATTGATCCACCTAGCCATTAGGGTTTGAAATTATTCCAGGGCTAGTACCAAAAAATGCCACATACTTTGGAAGTGATAAATTTCCAGAAAAAGATCCAATCGAGCTGAAAACTTGGAATAAGGTAAATTAACATGTTCATGATGAAACCATAGGTACAAAATTTTTGGTGAGCAACTATGAAGCAATACCGAATCTCCCAACTTGGACAAGAACAAGAATAGAATACGAACAAAATTGAATGAAAAATATTTTCGGTTGATGCAAGATTGCCAAGAACCAAGGATGCTCTTTAATCAATTGAGCAAAGCCCCTTTTCTATTTTTGTAAATAATCTCTTGTGGTAGTGTTTCTATGACACCCCTCAAGTCCTTAACCTTATCTTGTCATTATTTGTGCACCCCTTGAGGTGAGTTTTGTTCATCCCTCAATACATTCAACTTTATGCACCCCCTGAGGTGATTTTTATTTATTTTTCTCTAGTTTTTTCATGAGTTTTTAAACTAGTGTGGCATTGACATAATATCTTGATCATTTTGTGGCACCTTATCAGGGTTATCAGGGAGTATAACTATTGGTATGGTTATGAGTACACACCTAGTGAAAATTGGTCTTTACTATATCTAGTGCATTTATCATTTTTCTACCTTCTCTTGGGGGCTCACCTAGTGAATATAAAAATTTACTAGCCCATGTGCCTTCTAGTTTGTGATTCACCTAGAAAATATCAAACTTTTCTATGGTGTGAGTCATAAATGCCTATTAACATGGCCACCTTGCATAACACACCTTGCTTTCTAGTGGAGCCATTGTTTCATGCATGATGTTGTATAACACAACTTGCTATTCCTCATGGGAGTTAACATTTATTCGATGGATGAGAATTAGTAAATTTGAGATAATTTAAGATTGAGATCTCTTTGCCTTATCGACTTGAATCTTTTAGTACTATCATTGTGTTTTTTTGTGTGTTTTGTTGTTTGTCTTCTTCATGTTTACATCATTTTTACAATGTGTCTATTTTCATTTAATCATTATCTTTATATTCCATCATGCCATGTGTTTTCATCGTGTATGCTTCATGTTTTTCAACATGTACATTTTTGTATGTTGTCTTGTTGCATATCACATATGTGTGTTCCTTTGTATTTATGTTATCTTTCCATGGGATCTTTGATCTTGGGGGCTCGTGCACTCCCCCTATATTTATTGTCATCCTATCTCTTCAACATTTGGAAAATTGGACCCCTCTTGACATATTTTCTACTTTAGTGTGATTCTGAGCGTAAGTTCATAATATCACTAAAGTGGGGGCTAAATGTATCATCGTAAATTGTTACCCATAAAAAAATTACTTCATATTTTATCCCCCCTTAAATTATTGGACCTAATTGAGTATTTAATTTCTAAATTATGCATTCAATGACCTATTTTTATTTTTTTGTGATGAATTGCAAGCAAGAAACAATTGCATTTATCTAAGACCTTGTCCCCAACACTAAATGTCTTGGAAAATTGGTCTAGTACAATCATGCCTTGGGTGTGGGTGTCCTCCTATTTCCCTCCAAATCAAATGTTGGTTATGGTAATTTAATATTTTGTAATTCAAGCACATCTAAATTTGACCATCATGATTTAATTTTTAGGAATTTGAATAATTTTCTATAAATATCTATTTATTGCATCATTTGATTATAAAATAGAAAGAGGTGAACATTAAGAGAAATTACTATCCTTAATGGAATTCAAGAGAAAGTTAAGATAATTTTTTTTAGAGAACTATTGCAATAATTCAATATCCTAGCATCATGTCAAATTCTATGTGTGTTCATGTTATCATTGTTTTGTGAAAGCTAACACTTTTGTAGTTCTCCAAGAATTTAAGCATTCAAGCATTCAATCAAGAAATAAAGAAAGATCCAAGCCCTTGAGGTGATTTGGATGACTTCAGTCCTTCAAGGAAGCATTGAAGGTTGGTGAGTTGCAACACTTTGTGATTTTATCATTCCTTCCTATCCTTTATAATATTATCATTGGTATTTCCATTGTGGAAGTGGAAACACTAACACATGGTTTTACTGAGGCAAGCCCCTAAATTGCACAACATTTCTTCTCTTTTTGAATGTGCAGATCCTAGGCTTGAAGAGGATTGAAAGGAGTTTGAAGACAAATTATTCATTGTTATATTTGAAGATCTACATCTTGTCAACCCATGGAGACTTATTTACAAAAATATCTGATAGTGTTTTGACGGATTTACAAGAAGGGGTCTAAAGCTTAGACCTGCCATCAGAGGACTACAAAAAAAAATCCAAAAAATATCTGCAAGGAAATTGACACCTTAGGTGTGAGTGTCCTCCAAAATCATGCTCAGATTTGAACCATAGGTGCATAGTGTCCTACTCTATTTTGCTCAATTGTCTGAATTTTTTTGACTTTCTGTGTTTTTTGTTTTTCATTAAAATGATAAATTACACTATTATCCTAGTTAGATCATTGCATTTCATTCCTAAATTCATCCTAGATTTGATCAAGGGTTGGTTGACTCACCTTTTAACCTATAATTCAATCACATACCTTGACTTAAACCATAAAACCCCCACTACCATTCAAATATTATTGAAACATTTTTAAAAATTGTTTAAACCCTACGATCAAATATTTGGGTTTACCCTTTTCTATGTTTTTGTTACATAGCTCATGCATGCCACCAATCTATAGAGCTATGATTATTTTTTATATTCATTCTCATTCCCAACTAAATATGTTAAGGTTATTTTGGAAAAACAAGAGTAGACAACTGAGATGGGGGTTGAATCATTTGTCGCATAATTTTATAACTTATTCAACCTTATTAACCTTTAATCTCATATCTGATAATTAATAGTTAAAGCATGAATCAACAACACATCAAAAACACAAGAACACCAAGATTTTATACGTGAAAACCCTATTAGGGGAAAAACCATGGTGGATGTTAGTCCACAAGATTATACCCTGTTAGAAGTATAATGAAAAAGAATAAGGAATGTGCATTCAAGAACACTACCTAGAGCTCATTTCTCAAATGGGAAGGCTCTCTTCCTTACAAAAACATTCAGATTAAGACCATCTGAAGAATATGAACTAAGAAATTAACTTCTCCAAAATCCTGATTACTATTTTGGTTAAGCACATAAACACTTCTTCACACTTCGCTTAATCTTCCTCACACCCTGATCTACAATCGAATGATCTGATCTTTATACACATTTAACATATACACTTCACACCTACACTTTGAACACACTTTAAAATGAAGAATTAATCACTCTTATATATCCGCTTCATGGAATTACATCAACAAATTTGTCGGCCAAAAATAAAAGAATAAATTACAAACTCTTGGCCCAATCCATGAACAAATCTCAATTTAAACCAACCAAAGTTGATCACAACATAAAGAAGACCTAAAAAAAATTCCTCGGATACACCAAACATTAAAATATTAATCCACAAGGGTCCACAACATGCTAAAACCATCATCTCGGCCAAGAACATGAAAACCTGAACACACAACAAAAAAATCTTTGATCACGATCACATTGATCAGTTCAAAAACATGCAATAAGGATAGTGAACGATCTAGAAACATAAAACATCATCACATGAGCATACACAACAACTATAATTACTATAATTTCATTCTCTTCTTCCAAAAACATCAGCTATGGTAACAAAATAATTGTAGGAACACAAAAAATCATAACTTGCATAAATCTTGATGCATGCCTCTAAAACTTCTAGAGTAGAAACTAGATAGTCTCAAAAAAAACCATTTAAAGAACAACTTTTGAACATCAACATACTGAGTTTTACACCACACTAAACTTCATAGCTTCATAGACTGCTTGCAACATTTTATTATAATTTTCTCAATATCCTCAACATATACAACCTTCAAATCATCAAATACTAATAGTGTTGACATCAATGACAACCACAAATTAGAAACACAACCACAACATCCAAAAATATCCCCCTTTGGCATTGATGGCAACACATGATGTGAAAAATACACCATTCATACAACTAACTCTTTTCATACTGTTCTTCTCTCCCTTACATTACTCTTCCATTTTTTTTCTGCTCTTCTCCCTCAAGGTTTTTCACTTTACACTTCTCCCCCTTTGACATCAATGGAAAAGGTACACAAGCTTTTAACCACATATGTGAATCATCTGACTACTCCCCTTGAGTAGCAGCCACCACAACATCAATTTGAAACAAGATATGACCATGAGTGAATGAATTGATCCAAATACTTGCATATTTAGTTCATATTAGGAGGGGAAATCACCCCTAACTTCCCTCTAAGATACTCAAAATTATCCTTAAGCAATGGCTAAGTGAAGATTTCTACAATATCTTCCTTGGTAGATGCATACTCCAGTATGACTTCTTTGTCACTCACTTTGTCTCTCAAAAAGTGATATTTTATAGATATATGCTTTGTCTTTGAATGTAGCACTGGATTCTTAGAAATGTTTATGGCACTTGAATTATCCCAAAATATAGCAATAAGCTCATCATACTCAATTTTGATATCTCTCAGCATCTGCTTCATCCATGTTACATGAGTGAAATTGCTTGCAGTAAGAATATATTTTGCCTCAGTAGTAGATAAGGAAATATAATTATTCTTTTTACTTAACCAAGATACCAACTTCTTCTCCAAGAAGAATACACCACCTCTAGTACTTTTTTTTTCATCTACATCTCCTGCCCAATCTACATTAGTAAAGGCACTCAAATTAAGATCATCATCTTTAGGATACCAAAGACCAAAATCAATTGTCCCTTTCAAGTATCTGAAAATAATTTTTACAATAGTCACATTCTTTTGGATCAACTTGATATCTACTAACCATGCATACAACATTCATGATGTTTGGTCTAGTCTGAGTCAAATAAAGTAATCCACCAATGATTGACCTATATCTTGTTTGATTTTATTTAGGAGAACCATTATTCTGTGTTAACTTGCATCTTATTACCATGGGTTTACCTATTGGATTTGAGTCTTCCATGCCAAATGTTTTTAGTAACCCTCTTACATGTTTGGATTGAGATGTAAATACTCCATTGTCTAATTGAGTAATTTGCAATCCTAAAAATAATTTCAGCTCTCAAATCATAGACATTTCAAATTCACTTTTCATTTCATCATAAAAATTCATACATAAGTCATCATCACCTTCAAAAATGATGCCATCAACAAATACTTAATAATCAACTCTTTATCGTGACCCATCTCAAAATATAGATTATTGTCAATAGTACCTTTATTGAATCCAAGCTTCAACAAGTATTTATCTAGTCTATCATACCGGCTCTAGGGGCTTGCTTGATTCCATACAATATTTTCTTCAATTAGAAAACATATTTTCCTTATTAGTCAGTTGAAAACCATCTGGTTGTTCAGCATATACTTCTTCTAGTTCACCTTTCACATATTTTGACTTTACATCCATTTGATAGACTTTGTAGTTCTTAAAAGGAGCATAAGCAAGAAATAATCTTACGGCTTCAATTTTAGCAATAGGGGAAAAGTTTTCTTGAAAATCAATACCTTCCATCTATGAGTACCCTTTACATACCAGTAGTTCTTTATTTCTGACCACTTCCCCTTGTTCATTCATCTTATTCTGAAAGACCCATTTGGTTCCAATCACATTTTTATCCTAAGGTCTAGGGACAAGAATCGATGTATCATTTTTCTCTATCTGCATCAGTTCTTCCTTCATTGGTTCCATCCAATATTCATCTTTACATGCTCCATTGACATTGTTAGGCTCAACCTTGGAAATCAGACAATACTCTTCTACAATTCTTCTTCTAGTCTGCACACCTTTGTTCTTATCTCCCATAATTTTATCTTCATAATGATTTATCTTTACATACCTTGGAACTTTAGGATTCTCTTGAACTTGTAGTTCTTTTGTTCTTTCTTCTGCAATTCCACTAGTTTCTCCTTCTTAATTATCTTGATTCACCGAAACAATTTGAACTTGATTCTATTTCCGAACATTCTTCCCATTATCATTACTATCATGTTGGTCATCTGAATCATACCCATAGTATCTGGATGATCTAGCAGTGTCTTCATCAACTTTGACATTTTCAATTTCAACCATTTTCCTCAATATTGTATTATAGCATCGGTAGGCCTTGCTCTTAGTAGAGTAACCCAGAAAAATTTCATCACTCCTAGCATCAAACTTTCCAATATCTTCATCTCTCTTGATATAACATCTACTTCCAAATATTTTGAAATATTTAATAGTAGGCTTATGACCAAACCATAGCTCAAAAAGAGTCTTACTAGAATTTTCAATTACATTTACCCAGTTCATAGTACATACAACTTATCTCCAATAGATATGAGGAACATTACCTTCCAACATCATAGTTCTAGCAACATCTAGAATTTTTTTTTCTTTCTCTCAACAACTTCGTTTTGTTGAGGGGTTTGGGGAACATATAACTATCTTTTGATTTCATGCTCCTCACAAAATGAATTGAACTTGTGAGAAGTAAATTCACCACCTCTATCTGACTGTAATCATTTGATCTTTAAACCTATCTCATTCTATGCCATAGCTTTGAAAATTTTGAAATTTTCTAATGCTCCATATTTTTCTCTCAAGAAAGCAACCCATATCATCCTAGAGTAATCATCAATAAGAAACATAAAGTACCTTTCTCCTTGTAGACTTCTGATTTTAGATGGACCACATAGATCAGTATGCACCAGCTCTAGTACTCCATTATAATGATGTTTTTTTCTCCAAAAATAAATTCTAGTATGCTTTCCCATTTGACATACCTTGCATATGGTGTTAGTAGGCTTCACTATCTTAGGGATATCTCTAACTTCTTGAGTGGAGCTTATCTTGATGATGTTATAAAAATTCACATGACACAACCTCCTATGCCACAACCAGCTTACATCAACTTGAGCAATTAAACAACTTTCACTAGGAGCACTCAGGTGAAAAATATTGCCTCTTGTATTTGTAGCTGAAGCAATTACATTTCTAGAACTTCCTAGTATTCTACACTTACCATCCTTGAAATGAAGATTGTATCCCTTGTCGACCATCTTTCCAACACTCAACAAATTATGTTTCAACACTTCAACATAAAGAACATCATTAGTGTTATATTTACCACCAATAGAAATAGTGCCTTTGCCACAAATCACACCAACATTGTTATCTCCAAATCTTACAACACCACTATCATATTTATCCAAGCTTATAAACTTTATTTTATCACTAGTCATATGATGTGAGAATCCACTGTCAATCACCCACTCACCCTTTTCTTCAACTCTAGCTGCAAGATATTTCTCAATATTCTTATCATTAGCAAATTCAATGGACACAAGACCATTTTCGTTGATAGCAATAAATACCCATCCATCTTCATTTCCATTTTCTTTATTAGATTCATCATTAGTAACACCTTCTTCAACATAATAGCATTTCTTTTTAAATTTAAGCTTATCAAGTTTGAACCTAGGAACTCTTTCAGAACACCTTGATACAAAATGACCTATCTTACTGCAAGAGAAACATTTAATAGGAAACTTTTATTTGTACTTACCTTGTCCTTTGGCTTCTCTTTTCACAATCAATGCTTCCAGCTCTTCTAATTCTCTTTCTTCATATTCAATCTGTTTCATCTCATCTTCATACTTGAATGTCTTTCTGGAACTTTCTCTCGGATCATATCTTTGTTGGTTTCTACCAGATATCCTAATTTCTTCAATAGCATGAGTTTTCGCTTTGTAAGAAGTAGGCAATGATCTAAGCACTTTAGCTACAATCTCTTCTTCTTCCATGATTCCACGACACATCTAATGCCCATCACCAGTTCATTTACTTTTTCCATGAAAGAAACAATGTTCTCATCTTCGCTCATTTTCAAGTTTTCCCACTTGCCTTTTAGACTTTGTAGCTTAGCAAATTTCACTTGTGCATCTCCTTCATACAATGTTTCCAACTTCTTCCATATCTCATATTCTATTCTCAGACCTATCACATTTGTCATCTTTGAATCTATCAAAGCACTCAGTAAAGCTTTTATAGCCTTGGCATTTGTTTCAGCTTCTTTGATCTCATCAGGAGTAGAGGGACAATTCTAAGGAATAACATATATGTTCTTTGTAATTTTCCAAAAGGATTTACCAATGCACTTCAAATAACACTCCATTCTAACCTTTTGCAGAGAGTAGTTTGTTCCATTGAATCTAGGACTATCCTTCTTGTATGATGCCATCTTGGATCACCTCAAGCTATTAAACTTATTTAGAGGAACCAACTGTGATACCAATTATTGGAAAAATAAGAGTAGACAATTGAGATGGGGGGTGAATTAGTTGTCACATAATTTTATAACTTATTCAAACTTATTAACCTTTAATCTCAGATATAATAATGAACAGTGAAAGCATGAATCGAAAGCACATTAGAAACATAAGAACTTCAAGATTTTATATGTGGAAACCTTGTTAGGGGAAAAACCACGGTGGATGTTAGTCCACGAGATTATACCCTATTAGAAGTATAATGAAAATGAATAAGGAATGCACATGCATTTAGTCACACTACCTAGAGCTCACTGCTCAAATGGGAAGGCTCACTTCCTTATAGAAACATTCGGATTAAAACCATCTAAAGAATATGAACTAAGAAATTAGCTTCTCTAAAAGCTTGATTACAGTTTCGGTTAAGCACAAAAACACTTCTTCACACTTTGCTCGATTTTCCTCACACTCTTCTCTGCAATCAAATGATTTGATCTTTATTCACACATTTCACATACACACTTCATACCTACACATCGAGCACACTTAAAAATGAAGAAATAATCACTCTTATATATCCACTTCAAGGAATTACATCAAAAACTTTGTCTGCCAAAATAAAAGAATAAATTACAAACTCTCGGCCCAATCCATGAACAAATCTCAATGCGCAGCAACTGAAGTTGGTCACAACATAAAGAATACCTAAAAAAAATTCCTCGAATATGCCAAACATTAAAATATTAATCCATGAGGGTCTACAACATGCTACAACCATCATGTCGGCCAAGAACATGAAAATCCGAACACACAATAGAAAATTCTTGGATCACGATCACACAGATCAATGTAGACGTGCAACAAGGATAGAGCATGATATAGAAACATCAAAGATCATCGCAGGACCATACACAATAACTAGAACTACCATAATTTCATTCTCTTCTTCTAGAAACATCACTTATAGTAATAGAATAGTTGTAGGAACACATAAAATCACAACTTGCACAAATATTTATTTTCACCTCTAAAACTTCCGGAGTAGAAACTAGATAGTCTTAGCAATAAACCCTTTAAAGAGAAACTTATGAATATCAACATATTGAGTTTTACACCACACTGAACTTCATAGCTTCATAGACTACCTGCAAAATGTTTATTATAATTTTCTCAATATCCTCAACATATACAGCCTTCAAATCATCAAATACTAATAGTGTTGACATCAATGAAAACCACATATCAAAAATACAACCACAAAATCCAACAAGTTCTTTATAGAAAACTTATTTCATATGTTGCTCACATCCATGTTCTTAAGTCCAAGTTCTCACTTTGAATCTCATGAGCCTAGTTGTAATCTCTCTACCTACAATATTTGACACAGTCAATATTGAAGATCCTTATCAGGCTATCAATCAAGAAAAAAATACTACACTACAACACAATAAATTTCAATAGAAAAAAACCCTCCTTTTCTTTTATTCAACTGATTACATAATACATCCATAAGTTCAATTATAGAGACCAAATTGATATTCTCTTTTCAAATAGTTTTTCCCCCAATCCTTCATACATTCCCCTACTACCCAACCCATAGGACCAAAATAGTTCAAATCCATTTTCCATGACAAAACAGTCTCCCGACGATTAACTTTCGAGCATACAAATTGTTGAAGGAAAAAAAATCCACGTCGACAACACTGTATCAGCCCCTCGAAGGGATGGAATATTAAGTCTCAGTGATATGACATTGTCTCACCAATAAAGAATTGCCAATACCATCGACTCATTGGAGATATGGCATTCCAAGTCCCGGTGATAGAACTATCTTCTACCAAAGAGCTCAAGGCTTTATATTGGGTCATCATAGGGACAACTTAGAGACTCTCACTGATGTGGTCAACTCCTGTTGATAAAGACTTTCCTACTCATGCACCATAGACATATCCCATTGGGCTATCGAGGGGACTATCTTAAAATTCCCTCCAAAATTATATGGTCCCACCGATGATACACAACTTCACATCAAACTATCATTGGGACACCATTTGAAGTCCCCTTGATCACATAATGTCACACTGATGATAGAAAAACATTGACCAAGGGGAAAATACTTACAGTATGAACTCAAATTCATCTATAAAACACAAAAAAATTGACAACAAAACATGATTATGTACATATTGATGCAGATAGCTTGAGAGCCTGAGATGCTCCTACACCAAACACCCCAGGAAGGAGAAATGTTCCATGAGTGAAGACCTGAGAAAATTTAGGTCAATCTAGAATTGACATTCCAAAATGATCCAACTCATGTGTCTACAACCAAGATGCTTCACCAATTGATTTTCCCTTCTAGCGAACTAGGTACTCTATGTACTCTTTACCATGTGTTCTCTTTACAACCCTAGAATCAATGATTTCATCTACTTCTTTAGTTTTCCTCTGAGGTAGTCAATTCACCCAATCTATATTATCCATGATATTAATAGGAAAATATGGTTGAGTACTTGTCTCTCCTTCAAACAATTTTTATAGATCATTGACATTGAAGATAGGAGATATATCTACATTCTCTGGAAGTTCAACTTCTTAAGCATTGGCTAAAAACTTGCGTAGGATCTGGCAAGGACCTATTTTCTTCCATTTTAACTTATTATAGGTTCCCTATGGAAATATCTCCTTTATTAAATGAACCTAGACCAATTCTCCAATTTGAAATTCCTAGTCTCTTCTTTGACGAACAAAAAACTCTTTATACTTAGCGGTACTATTCTCCAACTTTTCTTTCACCTCTTTATGAAAATCTTTGATATATTTTGTGAAATCCTTTTCCACAACACTTGTTCTCACTAGGTTTTCACTATCTCTAAATTCATCTACTCCCCTAAGGCTGAAATAATACACCACATTGAATGGAATTTTTCTAATACTCCTATTCACCAAATTATTATAGGAAAACTCTACTTGTGACAACAACAAGTCACTCTATTTTGGTTTGTCTCCAATCAAACATCAAAGGAGGTTACCTAAAATCTTGTTCACAACTTTAGTCTAACCATCTATCTGTGGATGGTAGGTTGAATTGAACCCAAATGTGTGCCTAATTTCTTCCATAATGTGTGCCAAAAATTCCCAAAAACATTTGTATCCCGATCAGATATGATAATCTTAGGCAAACCATGCAACCGAACTATCTCTTTGAAAATAAAAAATTCTATATGGGAAGCATCATTAGTTTTCTAAAATGGAATAAAATGAGCCATTTTTTAAAATATATCAACAACCAAAAAAATTGAATCATTACCTCGTTGAGTTTGAGGTAGTCCCAAAATAAAATCCATGATAATGTGTTCCCATAGTCTCTTTGGAATCAATAATCATTGATACAACCAGTATTTTGTTTCATACCCTTCGCATGCTGAAATTTTTTGCATCCTTGTACCACCTTCATGACATCAACACTCATTCATATCCAATAATAGCTCTCATTCAATAGGCCTATTTTTTTATCTATTCCAAAATGTCCACCTAGTCCACCACTATGTTTTTCTCTGATTAGATTCTCCCTCATGAAGCCTCTAGGAATACATAACTTCTTTCCTTTGAACAACATATTCTCTTGAATAAAATACTCCAACCATGGAATTTGATCCAATTCCACTGGATTCTTGCATGCTAACCATGCCTCCCTGGTATCTGAATCTTGTTCATACAACTCACCCAAAGCATCAAAGCCAACAACATTCAATTTAATCATATTCAATAACAAATTTCTCCTACTCAATGCATTAACAACTCAATTGGATTTACCACTCCTATGTTTTAACACAAAAGAATAAATTTATAAAAACTCAATCCATTTCATATGCCTTTGGTTGAATTTACCTTGGCTATTTATGAATTGCAGAGCATGATTGTTTGTATACAACACAAATTCCTTTGGTAGCAAATATTTCCTCCACTTCTTGAGTGCTTGCACAAGTGCATAGAAATCCTAGACATACACATAATACTTCTTCTTGATTCCATTCAAACTCACGCTGAAATATGTTATCGACCTTCCCTCTTGGCTAAGAAATCCTTCTATTTTTGTTCCACTAGTATCACAATCCACCTAGAAAAAATTTCTACTCTGGTAGTGCAAATACTAGTTGTTCTATTACCTTATTCTAAAACAATTGAATTTTTTATCTGCTACAACCATCCACTTGAAATATCTCCTTGTTCCTTTCATCTTTTATGTAATGGGAGCACATATTCCACTAAAATTTCTTATGAACTTCCTATGGAAGCTCGCCAACCCATGAAAACTACAGGCTTCAAAATTACTCCTTGGTGATGGTCATTCAACAATAGCCTTTACCATTTTCAGGATCCTTTTTCTATCCTTCTTCTAAAACTATAAACCCCAAGTACACTAACTCCTTCTTCATGAAAGTACACTTTTCCAAACTCATCATTAGTTTCTCTTCCTTCAATATTTCCAGGACAACCCTAATATGTTCTTCCTTTGTTTCATTGAAAATTAAAATATCATCAAGGTAAACTATGACAAACTTACCAAGATAGGGCTTGAACACTTGATTCATTGATCTCATGAATGTAGGTACATTTTTCGATCCAAACAGCATGACCAGCCACTCATACAATCCATCCTTCATCTTAAATATTGTATTCCACTCATCCCCTTCATGGATTATGATTTGATGGCAACCACTCTTTAGATCAATCTTCATGAAATACCTTGATCCACTCAAACAATCCATTAAATTATCCATTCTAGGGAATGAGAATCTATATTTAATAGTAATCTTATTAATGGCTTGAGAGTTTTTACACATCCTCCATTCGCCTCCCTTCTTAGGTGCTAATATTGTAGGTACAATGCATGGACTAAGACTTTCCCTAATCAACCCCTTGTCCAACAAATCCTGGACTTGTCTATGAATTTCCTCAATCTCTTGAGGTGTCATCTTATATGGTTCCTTGTTTGGTAAACTTACACCCAAAATCAAATCCATATAGTGACTAATTTCTCTCATTGGTGGCAATCCATCTGGTAACTCCATCATTATGCCAACATAAGCATCAACCCATTATTTAATTTCTATCGATATCCTTTCTTCTTTTTCTAGTACTAGGTTTTGAGATGGTTGGGCTACACATGCATAAAAAATACCATCCTTCTTCAGATCCTTCAATAATTTCTTTCCTGAGACAAAACACACCTTTTACGTACTTTCTATATCTTCATCTTTATCCTTCATAGGATTCAAAATAAACTCTTGACCATCCTTCTTAATGGTATATGTATTGTTCTTATCATTATGAATAACTTGTCGATAAAATTGCCACGATCTTCCCAACAAGATATGACAAGCATCCATTGGAATTACATCATAGAGTATTTCATCCTTGTAATTACCAATTTGGAAATTCACTAAACATTGTTCTCTTACCACTAATTGATGTTCCTTCTACAACCACGAAACCTTGTATGGGTTGGGATGCTTCATTCCTTTCAGCTTCAACATCTTCACTTTTTCTTAAAATACAATATTGTTTGTGATGCCACTATTTACAATAACTTTACAACACTTGCCACCTAACTTGTATTTGGTTCTAAACATATTCTTTTATGTATAGGTTCCATTTCTACCTTCTTGAGACTCAACAAAATCTTTCTCACGATCAGAGATTCTTTGTCCTCTAGATCTTCTCCATGTTTCGAATTTTCGACCACTTCATCCTTTGCTTGGGCCACATGAAGTTTTGGCTCTTTCCCTTTTCCTCCACTTTGAACTTGTGGATAATCACAAGAGTTATGTCCAATCTCCCCACATTGGTATCATGTAATGGTGAATCCTCTACCTCTAACTCTTCCAAAATTACCTCTTCCTTGAGAATATTCTTCGATTCCTCTAAGGATTCCTCTATGTCCAATTTCCTGTGAGGTACCATATTAATATTGTTTGGCAAGATATCCCCTTCCAGTACTGCTTTGTCCTCTTCCATGAGCATTTTTTCCTCTACCCCTATTATTGCTTTGTTGTTTCCTATTCAACTTCTCTTTGGCCATCAATGCACACTAGCAGGCCTCTTCCACACTTTGCAGCTTGAGAAATATAATCTTTTCCTGTATGGACACTCGTAAACAATTTAGGTACCTTGAAACTTGCTTAATCTCATTCTCTAAGTGATTTGCTCAAATGCTTAATCGATAATGCTCTTTTTTGTATTCCTTGACACTGGATTCTCTTTGCTTCAAGTTCTAAAATTTTCTAAGCAGAGTTATTTGATAGTCTATAGGCATAAATTTTATCTTCAATTTACTTACCATTCTATCCCATGAATTTATCTTCTCCTTGCCTCTTCTTTTTCTATTAGTCTACAAATGATCCCACCACAAGGATGCATGCCCTTTTAACTTTGTACAAGAATATTTCACCTTCTTGTCTTCCTCTATACCTTCAAAATCAAATAACTTCTCCATCTTGGTGATCCAATCCAACAATATATCTAAATTCAAATTACCGCTATAGTCCAGAGGGTTAAAATAGGGTTTGGTATTTATTTTGGTTAAGGCTTGGAGGAACCTCTCCTCTCCTTGATCAATTTCAGGTTGGTTTTCTCCTCCTTCAACTTCAACTTGTTCTTCTTCATTTTCACTCACGTCTTTGACATGATGACCTCTTCGTTGTGTAGTTTCAATGGCTTCCACTCTAGTTGTAATTCCTCTCAACATCTCCATAATGATAGGGTATACATATCATCGTGCTCCTCTTCCTCTACCACGTCCTCTTTTTGCCATTTTACGTAAGCCCTCTATAGTTGTAGATCTTCTTCCTTTGCTCACTTACCCACAAAAAATTCCCTTTTAGGACTTCGTAATATCTTTAACACTTTCTCCAAGAGAAAACCTACTTTGATACCACTTGACGCACTTAATATTGAAGAGTTTTATCAGGTTGTCAATCAAGCAACAAAAACTACACTACAACACAACAAATTTCAACAAAAAATAACACTCCTTTTCTTTTATTCAACTAATTACATAATACATTTAGAAGTTCAATTACAGAGACCAAATTGATATTCTCTTTTCAAATAGTTTTTCCCTCAATCCTTCATACATTCCACTACTACCCAACCCATGGGACCAAAACAATTCAAATCCCTTTTCCATGACGAAACAGTCTCCTACTATCAGAGGGATAACTTACAGACTCTCATTGATGCAGTCAACTCCCACCGATAAAGACTTTCTCACTCACGTACCGCAGGCATATGTCATCGAGCTATCAATGGGAATATCTTCAAAGTACCTCCAAAATTATATGGTCCCACCAATGATACACAGCTTTGCATCAAACTATCATTAGGATGCCATTTGAAGTCTCGTTGATCACATAGTGTCACACTGATGATAGAGAAACACCAACCAAGGGGCAAAGACTTACAAGATGAACTCAAATGTGTTAGAGTAAAGGTCTTAACTTAACTATGTTGATTAAGTTACCTTTATTCCCTTCTTAAGATTTCACGTTAGTTTGCATAAAGTGACATTTAATAATTATATTGATTATTAAATGTTTTCCTATTAGGGCTTCTATTAGGGTTGTTCCTATTAGGGTTTTATTGGGGTTTGCATGATCTCCTATTTATAAGGATTGATCCCATTGTATTTCATATCAATTCATTCTCTCATTATCTCTGATATATACATTTTCAGTTTTTAGAGAACCCTTGCTTGTTTGTCTCCATCTCTTCTTTTGTGACAGGTTATTTACATGCAAGTGATCTTCGAGGTTTGTGAAGCTGTATTTTCTCAACTCCTACATGGTATCAGAGCTCCACACCTGTTGTTTCTTGTTCTTGTTTTGAAGATTCTTGGAGCTTCAAGGGTTTGGGGCTTGTTTTCTTGATCCAAGGAATACCTGCAATTTTGAAGCATTTTCAGCTCAAACAGACTTCGCCATTGTGTCTGCAACGGTCCAAAACCCCTAAATCGATTGTCCATTTGTCCATTTTGGAGAAAGTCAAAATTTGAGGCAAAAATTTTTTGCAGTGCGGCCGTCCTCTACGCACAATTCAGAAAAATTCTTGGTAAAAATTTTTTTTTTTTCAGAATTCTTTTCCTCAAATTTTTTTTTAATTTATAAAATCTTTTCCGGTTTTTCATTGTCAAATTTGATTTTTTAATTAAAAAAATAAAAAAAAAAAAAATTTAAAAGGCAAATTTTTTAAGCCTTTTAATGGCTTGCTTAGGTTGCACCACACGCAGGTGGGTACCCTGCGCAGGGTACTGCGCAGGTCCATACCTACGGAGACCTGGGCAAGCCCGTACCTGTGCAGTCCCCTGCGCAGGAGCCCGTGCCTGCATAAGGGTTGCGGTGTGGGTGGGCCCACGTACCTCCCCCACCCCAAATTTTTTTGACTTTTTTTTTTCTTCTCAAAAAAAAAATCTGTATCTTTTTTATTTGTTTTTTAATTTTTAAAAAAACATTTTTTTGTAAAATAAGCCCAGTTGTGCATTTACGGTGACGACCATTTGGCCGTCAAATTTAACCTAGTGTTTTTGCTGCGACGACCATATGACCGTCAAATTTAACCCAGCGTTGGATTTTTCCCTCTTTGGAGCTGATTTATTCCAGAGGTCGTAACTTGGGCATACATTATTGTTTTTTTGGCAAACGAGATATCGTCGGAAAGTTGGTTTTCTCATCTTTCCAATGGTGTGGGTCTCATCACTTCTTATTTTTGTTGGTGCATTATACAGCTAGTTGAAGACAAAGGGTCTATTTTCAGTCCCAAGCTCATAACTTTTGATCAGTTTCTCCGTTTTTCGGAATCTTAGCGGCGTTGAAACCGTATTTCAGAGCTCTTTAGTTTCATCTATGCACTTTTTCCATATTTCACTCCAAGTATATTTTATTTAGTTTTTTTTTTCACACTCTAGTGGATTACCTAGACATATTTTCTCTTGGAAACTTTTTGTTCGCATGGGATGCTTTGTTCTTGGCCGTTCTTCATGTATTTCCAGCATTTTGTCCTTTAAGGTCATTTTGAGCATCATTTGTAAGCTATCTTTTATGTAAACGCACTGATATAAAGTGCCACACTATTGTACATGCATCTTTTGGGGATTTTGCACATAAAGTTGTGCTATATTTTGTACTCACACTGTTATTATAAAGTGTCATGAGGGGTTGTGTAGTTTTCCTTTGTTTTTCCATCACATCTTTGTCCGGTGAGTATCCCTCCACGACGACAGTGAATCCATACCATGGGGGGGTTGTGTAGTTTGCCTTTGTTTTCCATCACACCTTTGTCTAGTGACTGTCCCTCCATGACGACCATGGATCCATATGATTCCAGCCTCATGCATGTGTGCTTTGTTTTGCACACCACTTTTTCAGTTGCAGGTGCTATGTTGTGCACTTTCAGATGTTGTTTCTTCTTACTCTTGCACTACAGGGTGTTACACATCATTTTAGTGGATCTGTCAAGCTCTCCCAGTTCAGCATTATGGGGGGGTTATTATATTGTTCGTGCTAATTCTTCCTTGGTTTTTCCTTGGAAGAGATCTTTCATCTTTAGCAAAGGTTCTTCAGCACCATAGCAGTTATCTTTCGACAGTTGTTTGTAGCTTCTTTTGCTTCAGTGATGTTCTTCTTCTTGACTTTCTGCATCTCTTTTTGGAGTAGAGCTTTTTCCCATGAGGTTTTCTCTATTTCTCCTCTTTACAGAGATTTGGTTGTATTTGGGTACCTAATTTGGCCTAGTTGTCGGGACCCATGTTTGCCTTCTTGCATTGTAGTTACCTTTTTTTTCTTGCATTTGTTTGTAGCTGCACTATTGCTCATCTTAAGGGGGGGTGTTAGAGTAAAGGTCTTAACTTAATTATGTTGATTAAGTTACCTTTATTCCTTTCTTGAGATTTCATGTTAGTTTGCATAAAGTGACATTTAATAATTATATTAATTATTAAATATTTTCCTATTAGGGCTTCTATTAGGGTTTTTCCTATTAGGGTTTTATTAGGGTTTGCATGATCTCCTTTTTATAAGGATTGATCCCATTGTATTTCATATAAATTCATTCTCTCATTCTCTCTAATATATATATTTTCAGTTTTCAGAGAACCCTTGCTTGTTTGTCTCTATCTCTTCTTTTGTGACAGGTTGCTTGCATGTAGGTGATCTTCGGGATTTGTGAAGTTGTATTTTCTCAACTCCTACAAAATGCATCTATAAAACACAACAAAATTGACAAAAAACATGATTATGTACATATTGATGTAGATAGCTTGAGAGCCTGAGATGCCCCTACGTCAATATTATAGATCATAATGCAATATCATAACAATTTGTTTGTTTGTAATTTTTAAATTGATCAAATTTATCTCCATAAAATAGACTTGACAATCAAACAATCCTTCAAAATCTATTATATATTAACTTTGATAATATTATACTATATTTCACAAGGCCATCAAGTTTATTTTGATAAAGTTCTTAAATTTTATTTAGTATCCCACCAAGGATCAATGGTCCAACAAAAACTATCATGATTGGAGAAACATGGCTTTAATGGCTTAGATAACATGTGTAGGTCTTAATAAAAAATCTTAATCCTTGTGGTGATATGTAGGTGACCCCCCTTAGATAATACTTAAAGAGTGCATAAATATAGGCTACAAGACTCAATGAATCCATGGCACATTTCTGATTTTACGTGGATTTTGAATAATTAAATTATAGTGCTTATTAATTATTTTCTTTTCTTAAGATATGTGATGGAATGTATGACATAAAATTGATTTTATTGCATCTCATAAATATATTCTCTAGTAAAACCACCACAAGATTGATGGTGGAGATGCAAATGAGCATGAAACATTGCTCATTATTTTGTTTCCCCATTCTAACTCATTATGGATACAAGGCTAAAGAAATTTAGCATATAATACTAGTACTCTGTTCAATGGTTTATATTGCTAATGATATTTGACTTATTTTATTATATTTCAATTATGTATTTAGATTGTTCATTATGAAGTAAAAATGTACCACTTAGAATCAGTTGAATTTTGAGTACAAACAATGATCATGGTTCATTATGTTCTAGATCAATGTATTAGATCATTAAGTATGGCATAAAGTGTAGGATGCCTCAATCAAATATTAGGTTAGGATAAATATGAATATGACATGTAACAATAGCTACATAATTTTGTAGATATAAGGCCATAAAAGTAATGATAAGGGTAATAAAGACCATCTAGATAATATTTGAAGAGTACATTAATATAACAAAAACTAGTTCAGTTGAGGTTTAATGAATTTGTATAATCTTTTCATTGGTTCTTTATTATGTAGCTTCGTGTTTTACTCTTGGGGTTGTCTCATCAACCAATGGGGTTTTACCACATGTTACCTTCCTCTGCCTTACTTAAGACTAATACAAAAAAAAAAGAAGACTGTAGGAATCAGTTGGAATCCGTACCCCTATAAACTATAGTGCACCTAGTAAAAAACATTCATGTGACCGGTGGCGTTGGCAGGACACGCCCTATGGTACCACGGGTTTTGGGGGAGACTGGACCTTGTGACATCTTGCATGTAGCAGGAGCTTTAGCCAATCGAGCTAGGCCCCCCGCCCCTAAGACTAATACAATTTTATAAATTAAACTTTATTTCATTTAATAGTCATTCAACCCAATTAGACTTTATACACATCCAATGCTCATAATTCATTAATCTCTAAATCCGCAATAGTAGCTCATTGAATGTAGGGAAAAGTAGGGTCGGTTTTCTCATCCATTAAAATCCAAAATGAATGATATTAAAACATAGCCAATCCAATCAAAATAATATGCATAAAACCATTGGGCCATTGATAAGGCTTTTAAAGACCAACTAGAGAGGTGCCTACAATTTTTGTATCCAATCTCTAATCATCTTTACACTATGAAAGACAACTAACCTTAGCTTAACAATGAGATATCAATCAATATTAAAACATAAAAAGTGCATGAATATGAGGAAAAATAATTCTTCCACATTGAACAAAGGATCAAAACTATAATATTTGATCTTAAAACAAAATCAAAGTAAGCACCTATAGACATAGACCAACAAAGACTTAGACAAGGTTCCAAGAAACCAAAAACTTATATATTTGACCAAAACATGATATGAATTTGAAAATAAGACCCAAATAACGAAACAAGTCAACCTTAAAATAACATTCAAAACCTTAAAATAGCACTATGAAAGATAACTAACTTAAGCTTAGCAATGAACTATCGGTCAATACTAAAACATAAAAAGTGCATGAATATGAAGAAAAATAATTCTTCCACATTGAAAAAAGGATCAAAACTATAATATTTGATATTAAAACAAAATCAAAGTAAGCACCTATAGACATAGACCAACAAATACTTAGACATGATTCCAAGAAACCAAAAACTTATATATTTGATCAAAGCATGATACAAATTTGAATAAAAGACCCAAATAACGAAACAAGTCAAAATTGTATTGTAACCATTACCCTTTATTAAACATCAAACCATCAGTCAAACATAAATGCTTCAAAACCTTAGAATAACACAACTTTCAATATATATATCACTACCCAATACACATTATTGTTATCATGTGTGTAAAATCAGTGGATACTTCTAAATCTTCGCAAAGGTACACACATTTGAAAAGGAAAGTCAAATAAAGGACAATTAGAAAAGGAACTAACATTTTATAAAAATATTCATTGAATTATTCTAATATATTTGTGTAAGAGATAGCCACGGACAAGAGAAGCAATGCAGCTTTAAAATGGTAACATACCTACTCTTTTTTTTGAGAAGAGCATTTGGAGAAATGCCAAAAGAGCAAAATCAACTTTTCACCACAAGTCTTCACAAGTGCACGCCTAAGGATACGGTCAAATACTTTTTAAATAGCAAACACTTTTCGAGGCCAACATTTTGTACATCTACTAGTAGAATATTTCCTTGGGGACATTACTGTGACTTTAATGAATAGAATTAGCTTAGAGAATGAAAGTTTCCACAATAGTTTCTAGAACCATGTGTCCCTCCCTAGGTAAAAGATGCATCATAAATTAAAGCAAATATAAAAATAATCTCACCATACAAAACTCTTATTTTTAAAAATAAAACATAATGTATATGAAGAGAAAGTATGGTATAATCTTTGGATGGATTTAGAAGGTTTCTCATTGATACTAGAGCCATCTAGAGCCATCTAGCATCCATCCATTTATATGGTGGATCCATCCATCATTCCCTCATTTTTTATTTATTAATATTGTCTTTTTTTAATGATCATGTTTCCTTTAATTCATAAGAGAGGATTTAGTAATTGTGTGATCATGTTTCCTTAGTTTTAGAGAGGAAAGGGTTTAGTAATTATGCACTTTAATTTCATATTTTGTAATTTTTTAAATAAGTTAAGTTATAAAATAAAATTAATATGGTTTTTTAGGTGAATTTAAATCGTGTTATCTTAAAGATATTCGTAGACATTTTGATATATTTGATTATGTTTATATTTTTGTGTTTTTCATTTGATTTAATTTTTTTTTCTGATACAAATTATGTTTTGAGTTTTAGATATCAACAATATAGTTATATTGTCAATAGTGGCATGGTGTGATGGTTAAGTTATTGTATTGTCATTCTTTCCATCAAGGTTCAAACCACATTCGGGTGTAAATGAAAATTTATATTGGGAATGAGGTCCCCCATTTGTGACCTCGTCGGTTCATAGCTTTGGGTCAAAAGCATTTACCCCTCTTAATAAATAATAATAATATAATTATACTAGTTATGTCTTTACTAAGTTGTCTAAAAATGTTCAAAAATAAAATTAGATGAAAAAATGTGCATCAAGACTTGTATTAACCATGTCATATTTGTCAATGAGTTAAGAGCTTAAAGTTATCTTTTGAGATTCTATATAACAACAATGTTGCCACATCAATAACATCTTGGAGTTGTCCAAAAATAAAGTTAGACTAAAACATGTACATCAAAGAACATTGCCCATCACTTTAAGGAAGACCATATGATTGATTGTTTCTTTGATGTGACTTATAAAAGTAATACTTTTTGTCTATTTTTTAAGTACAAACATAATAATTATTAGTACCCATAACTTTAAAAGTAATAGATAGATTTTTTTTTTTAAATGACCATTACTATAAAACACCATAACAACTATTGTAACATATTCATCTATTAAATATTCTCCCTTATATTTTACTCATTACAATAGAGTTTAAAAATTATTATTATTTACTTCATTATTATTTTATAGTTATTTATTAAATAAGAACTTTTTAGTATCTTTAATTAAAAAATTATTATACTTTAAAATCATAAAATGAAAAATTACAAATAAAAGCAACATTTAAAAATCCTTTTAAATAGGTATGTATTTTATCAAATAATCGTCTCTCGTGATCCCTTGGATAACACGTCTTAACTTTCTAACATTAACTCTAAACTTCTATTTATACATTTGTAATGTAAGAAATTTGACTTTGACAAAAGGAAAGCCAAAACATTCCAAAATGTGTGATTCGAGTTCTAGAATCTACCTAACTTGTAAGGTTGGAGGAGGCCAAAGAGAACAAAAGAGTTGTGAGAAAATATTGTGTGTGATTGGTATAACAAAGTTTAAGAGTGTTGTGTGAGCTAAGAGAGAGAGAGAGCCAAGAGAGTTTCCAAAAATGAAAGATTAGTCTCAAAAATGAGGAAAGGACATAAGAGGAAGAGCTTGATGATCCATTATGAATTGTTCTAAGCTATTTCCACTAATCTATAAAGGTGATAAGTGGAAAAATGCCTAGAAACGACCTTTGAATTATAAATTATTTTGGGACACTAGTGCTACATGTGGAATTTTCTGCTAGGTGCTAGTGTCCAAACAATTTACACTAAAAAATGGTAGGTTACAAGAACATAAGGGAAAATAAAATGTGGAATAAATAAGTGACCCTGAAAAAGAAGGTTTGAGCATCTGAAGAGAGAGAAAGGCTAATGTAGGGGTGGAAATGAGCCTACACAAACACTTAGGGAATGGACACCAAAATGGGCATGAAACATAGTGTGAAATTGCAAAGGTACGCAATTTACAATACTACAATATCATGGAAAAGTATACAATATTCTTAAACTTTATATAATTATAAATAAATTATAAAGAAAATAAATTTATAGTTGTTAGCTTAATTTTTAACTATAATACAATGGTTTTATATATACAAGGATTAAATTATGTAATAATTCAATTATAATTATTTGAAATGTTAAAATTTGTACATTTATATTTTCGATTAATGGGTAAAGTAGGTTTTGAAGAAATTTAAAATATTATAGTAAAAAATTAGCTAAACATAATATTTTCAATAAATTGGTAACATAATTGTTACAATAGACCAAACACAAAATAAATAAACAGAGAAAAACATAAATATATCGCAAAGAAAAGTGTAAATTTGAATATTTATATTATTTCTTATTTATTTTAATATCTATTTTGAGAAAATATTTAATGCATGTATATATTGACAAAGGGCACAATCTTGTGTGAAGTTGGTGTTGGCATATAGTTGTCATTTATATCAAAAGGAAAAAGAATGCAAAGCAGATTGCTAGCATGTTGAAAGTGGATCAGAGATGGAATGGAGTTGCTCATGCAAGTGAGGATGATGACATTTATGGAAAGTGTCATTGATGTCAAGGAGAGATAAGGTTTGCAGTGAATATGTAGCATGGGTACATGTTGTTGGTGAATGCATTGATGTCAAAAGTGTCTTTGATGGCAAAGGAAGTGGAATTGATCATGCAAGGGAGATGTTGGCATGGTGATAAGTCAATGGTGTGCCTAGATGTTATGGAGTGCAATGGATCTAGTTTTGGAAGTTATGGTGTAGGATGCTGATGAAAGATGTATGTTTCTACAAATGTTGCATTGTTTTCATGAAATATTAATATGGGGATTTCAAAGGGTTCTTCCAAAAGACAAAGGTGTAAAAACGAAGATTAAATGTGTGTTTTTTGAGAGCATTCTAGTGATGTGCTTTGTAGGTCCAAAAAGTGTAGGATGCATCCAAGATGCATTATTTCTGCTCTCATGCGATATTAGGGTATATAAATAAACCCTAATGCTTTTCCAGTCATGGTGTCGTCTAGCATAAATTCTATTTTTTCATTGAATTCCTATCACAAGTTATCAATCACATAATTTATAACTAATTTCATTGAAGTTGTGAGGGTGAGAAACCCCTCCACCATGCACTTACTGACCAAACAAATTTGGTGCGCCCTAATATTTCCTAAGCCCCATGCAAATATTTTCCTTCGTGAGACTAATGGTGGAGATCATGTCTTTGTGATCTAATGGTGCCCACATACCCTACTGCGATGTTAGTGGGGCCTGCTCAAGACTCGTGGGATCAACAGGGAGCGGTGGAGATTAATCCATGATGTGTGGATATTGACAGTTGATGCATGGTGGGACCTACGAAGGTAGTAGTTGTAGCTAGTGGAAAGTGAAATCATGGTAGATAGATGGTAGAAACCTGTGCACCCCGCTAGAATTCTGGTGGGGCTTGATCAAGACTTGTGGGGTCGGTGGGGAATTGTATAGATTATCCCTTATTGATCGAACGATGCTCGCTAAAGAGTCTGGTGGGACCAGATGGTCGAAGATGACATATGCACAATGATGAAAAATAATGATTGAATGAAGAATATCTGACAGTGCCCGTAGTGTATGTGGTGGGACCTGATGGTGACAATGGTGGATCATGACATAGTTTGACAGGTGGCAAAGAGTGATTGCTCGATATGCTAATTCACATTAGTGTTGTGAATTAGATGGCAATGACGTGGATGACAAATGGAAATAGATCATAGACCCTGCAAGGTTAATGTGGGACCATTTTCAAGCTCACAAGATGAGCGAATTTCGGATACGTGTCTTGGTGGACCCCACATATGGCAAGCGATGTATGAAGGAGATTACCAACACAGATTGAAAGGAAAATGATCCAACGATGATTGTCTGTTGGTGGAGATCAACGAAACATGATTAAAGGTGACTAATCTGATGGCGATGTGTGACATGATGAATACCCCTAAGATCAAAAATGGTGATTTGAATGATCGCTTATCTAGTGATCAAATTTTAAATCCATGGTGATAGTCTAATTGAAGCTAATCAAATGACTCTGTTTTAAATATACCAAGTTGAATAGAGGATTGTAGGATCATATCACAAAAGAGAAGATCAATGGCCATTATTCAAACTTGAATATCTACAATCGTCTAGTCCATGTGAAGAGGGTTACGACTAGTAGTTGATATAGAAGAAATAATTTATTAGTCCAACTGCACATGCAACCAATGTAAATGAAGATTTGATCTTCAAGGTGGTAGAATAGATTGCAGAGGTGATTGAGATCAAATATGATCAAATGGATAGGAGAATGCATTTAATGTATAATCAAATCTTAAGGTTTGATAGAGAGAATGAAGGAGAATTCTATGTATCAGATTTAAATGTTGTGAGGCTTAATGCATAGGTATGGTTTTGATCAAGATGTATGGTAAGCCTTAACAAGATATTGAGATCAAATCAAGTTGGATGAACAAAAGAAGGCATTGAATGCATAATCAAATTTTAGGGTTTGATAGAGAGAATGAGGAAAATTCTTTGTAACTAAATTAAATGTGGAATCGGCTTGATGTAGAGGTAGGGTGACAATCAAGATATCTGATAGACCCTATCAAATGAATTAATGGTGAGTTGGATAGTGGTGTGTAGCTTGAGGTATAGGAAACTTGCTAGTGAAGTTAGCAAGCGAAGGAAACCCTATAAAAATATTTGAGAAGATCTAAATGGTGGTGAGAATCTTGAGGAAAAGATAGCAAGTCGGTGGAGAAAGAATACAATTAGATATTGTCAAAAATTTGTATTAGTGGATGAGGTGAAAGTGAAGTAGTAAGTCTGCAAGAAATAGAGAGTGAAGTGCAACACATAGAGAATGCACATGCAAGGAAGTCTTAGACTGTAATACTAAATATTATCTAGGTTTGCATTCAGGAGACTGTAGATGTGTGAGACATTGCAGAAAGGAAAAGAGGTATAATGCAACAAGGTAGAACAATGATTGTTCTATGTGTAGAGAAGAGTGTAAAGTAGGGGTGTGTTGCTGAGAGTGTAGTTCAGTAGTAAAGTGTGAGTTGTAGTAAGTGCAAAAATGTATTGAATGTATTGATGCATCTTGGGTTTATATAGAACCCTTATATGCATAATTGAACTTTAGGTTTTGCAAGAGGTTGTGGCCTCAAGTGTGTTGAGTTGTGGCTCAGTTCAAGGGATTTTATTCTCCTTGGAGTTGTAGCTCCTAAAGAAGGGTGTTGTCGCATCCTTGAAGTTGTAGCTTCTAAATTAGGGTGTTGAAACATCCTTGTGTTGTAGCCTTAAACATTGTAACAAAGATTTGGATTTTGATGCTAGATTTTAGTAGTAGACTCAAGCAACATTTCTCACCATGGCTTTTCCCATATTTGGTTTTCCACGTATATATAGTGTTGTGGGAATTTGTGTTGATTTTTTATTTGCATGTTTATGTTTTCATATTTAGTTTTCAATCGACACACTAAGAGTTGAGTAAGAAATGTGCACTAGGTATTTGGAGTTAAGGAAGTAATCTGAATAAAGGTTTTGAGAGTCAAACTTTTGAGTATCTACTAATTCACTCACCTCTCAAAAGATCATTGTGTTCCAAAGATTGGTATCATGGCCCTAGGTTTCCTAGGAGAAGCTTAATCATCTCGGGTAGATCTTGGGTGTGAACACAATGGTGAGTCAAAAAAAATTACTTGCATATGATGGGCCTATCTTTGATGGATCAAGATATATTTTTTTGGAGCTCAATGATGGAAGGATATTTGGGATCCAAAGGATGTGATCTTTGGAGGCCAGTTATAAATGGATATATAGATTCTACTACACCTCCAATAACTATAGCTAAAAGGAAAGAGTACAAGGATAATGTTATCGCAAGAGATATAATTTTGCATGGACTGTCAAGTTCTCTATTGGTCAAAGTCATGCATTGTCAAACAACACATGAATTTTGGAACATGTTAAAGAGAATGTATGAAGAGGATGGTATATATGAGGTGAAGGATTTGATTCAAAAATTTGAAAGTGAATTTTAAAGTTTGAGTACAAGTGAAGTTGCAACAAGAGGTAATGATGAAGATGCATCTACTTCTAGATTTGAGGAGTCTAATGAAGTTGAAGCTAATTAAATCAAGAGATTGAGAAGAGGCTCTAGAAAATATAGAGGTAAGCTAACCACCAGAATTTTTGAGTCTGGTAGAATAAGTCCTATAGTTGCTAAATGCTTTCATAGTAAAAAGGATAATCCTAAGAAAGAAGAGGAAAATAAGAAGAATGAGAAGAAGGATTTGCATGCAAGTGAAGAAAAAGGGTCATCTGATGTTAGTGGTAAATCATATGATGAACATGGAAGTTTCTATAGGTGTAACCCATTTGGAACAACCTCTGATAAAGAGGCTGAGAGGTCTGATAAATTTGAAGAATTTGAAACCTCTGATAAAGAAGAAGAAGAAGGGGACCTTGAAGGTAAAATAATTTGTGCTCTAAATGAGATTAAAAGTTTGAAGGAAGAGAATAATGAGAAAAAGTTGCATGCACAAAAAGAGATAGAAAAACTGAATAAAAGTCTAGAAGAATTGAATCAGATGGTGATCATCTTGAAGAATGAGGTGGAAGAAGAAAGAAGAGAAAAATATGTAGTTAAATCAAAACTACAGTCTAAATTGGATGAAAACAAGAATTTGAAAAAGAATGCTCAGAAATAAACTGATAAAATCACTCAAGAGCTAAAGGAATCCAATCAATTGGTGATAAATCTAAACCTTCAAGTTGAAGAATCCAAATGAGGTGAAGCAGTAATAAAGTCCAAAATAGACCTTGAAGTAGAAAGGTGCATGAAGCTAGAAGTAGAGATAGTTTCTTTGAGAAGATATTTAGAAAAGGAAAATGAGCAAATTCACAAAGGCCTGAAGTTGAAGGGTGGGTCTAAGATACTTGATGAACTGGTTAGATCATAAAAGCCATTAAAACCTAAAGAGAAGGTTGGCCTTGGATTTCAGAAAGGAAATAGTTCATATACTAGTGCTTATGTAAACTTGTATGATAGATTTAAAGTAGAAGAAGGATGTTGCACAAAGAATGAGATAGCTTGCACAAGTTGTTCCAAAGAAAATACCTTTGGAAATGGAAGATCAGGGAAAGGCACTACTGATATGAAGAAGACAAAAGAAGAAAAGAATTTAGATGCAAACAAGAAGCAAGTTGAAAAAGAGAGACTTGCTACAAACAAGAAAGGGAATAATTATTCAAATCTTATTTATCAAAAAAAGATGACTGCAATAGAAATAAAAAATAAATCAATTCCTAGAAACTTGAAAAAGAAGCACCATATTAAGGGAGTTGATACAGAAATGGTTACAAGGATGAGATATATGAAGAAGTCAAATCAAAGAAGACCACCTCATCCTGCTCAAATAAATTATATGACTAGGTACTCATCATGTTTTTATGGATATTCTTATGTCTATAATTAGTTTGTTCAGAAGGCTAGTGAGAGTAGAATTGCACCTAGAAGGAGCACAAAACATGTAAATAGAAATTCATTTACTCCTATTGTAGATGTGAATATAATGTGCAACAATTGTAATAATTTTGGTCACATAGCTAATGATTGTAAATTGAACCATGTAAGACCAATAGCACATTATAATAAGAAGAGTATGTCCCTTAAAGTGAACAATGTTTCACATACTCTTGAGAAGAAGAATGATTAGATAGGGAAAAGAACAAATAAGGTCTAGAAAGAGAAAGATCGGTAGGAAATACTCCATGAGGCTATTTATACCTCAGATCACTAAGTGCCAATGATAGGGCATGAGTCCAAGGGATCTAAATTGATATTTTATCCATCCCTGTAAATGAAGGAGAGATCAAGTCAAGTAAAATATGTTTTACAAATTTCTAACAACTTGATGGTTGTAGATTTATGGTCACATTATTTATCTTTGAAATAATCTTCAGAGGGTAAGAAAATCAATAGAGAAGTGGATAGTCAACTACACAAATTGATATCAACCATTGGTATCAGTTATTGAAGAAAAAGAGGTGTATATTCTCTATTAAGAGAAATGTTTCTTTCCTACAAGAAGAAGAGTTGTTACTAAAAGGAAGTTATTTTGTGTATATTGAATTTAAATTGGTATCAGACCATTACAAATTGGGTAAGAACAAGTTAGTTGGTACAAAGCCCTTGAAATGAAGCTAGTGAAGAATGGATAAAGGTCTAAGGATGAGCTGCTATAGGTATCAAATTAGTGTTATAATTGATACAATGCAGTTCAAGATATCATTTGGTACATAGCATAAAGTGAACACAATCACAATTGGTACCAAAATGATAATCAGTATCAGGGCATGATATCACCAATTGGTTTTAGGAATTTGATTCAATTAGTACAAAACATGAATTAAAATATCTTCAATTGGTATCTAACCTAGTCAAATTAGAGCATGTAATGGCATTCCAACTAGCATCAAATATTGTCAATTGGTATAGGGTGGTTGGAGCATATGGTTTTTCCATTGCAGTAAAAAAGGTTGAATGTAACAATTGGCATGAAAGCAAAAAAATGTCTTCAATTGGTATCAATCAAAGGGGGAGCTAAGTAATTTTGACATTGCTAAGAAGAAGTGAAGGTTGTAGCAGTATGGTGACCTGAAATAAAGAAGAGGAGAAAGGATGGGAAAATTCTCACAAGAATTAAGCATGGGGGAGAAGAAGTGAGCAATGCTCAATGTAAATCATAAGAGAGAAAGTTATGACGATGCTCATAAGGATGAGAAACGAAGAAGGAATGTCCAAGGAGGATATTAGAGAATATATAGACCCTTTGCACTACTTTTCAAAGGGGGAGAATACCTTCAGGAGGAGTGATTCCTTTTCCAATGATGTCAAAGGGGGAGAAAGTATGCAAATGGTCAAGTATTTGAGCATGGGGAGAAAGTCATGCAAATTCTCAAAGAGGAGAATTGGAGAAAGGAAAAATTCTTGCAAATGCTCAAAGAGGAGCATTAGAGAAAGTAAAGATGATACTAGTGCAAATGCTGAATTGGTTAATTAGTATCATTGAGCATTTAAGTTTTTCCATCAACGACAAAGAGGGCGATTTCTAGAATATAGTTGTCATTGATGTCAAAAGGAAAAAGCATGCAAGGTATATTGATAGCATGATGAAAGTGGATCAGAGATGGAATGGAGTTGCTCATGCAAGTGAGTACGATTACATTAATGGAAAGTGTCATTGAATTCAAGGAGAGATAAGGTTTGTAGTCAATATGTAGCATGGGTACAAGTTTCTGGTCAATGCATTGATGTCAAATGCCTTTGATGTCAAAGGAAGTTAAATTGATCATGCAAGGGAGATGTTGGCATGATGATAGTTCAATGGTGTGCCTATATGTTATGAAGTGCGGTGGATCTAGTTTTGGAAGTTATAGTGTAGGATGTTGATGAAAGATTCATGGTTCTACAAATGTATTCTTGGCATGCAAGATTAACATGAGGATTGCAAAGGCTTCTTCCAAAAGACAAAGGTGTAAACAGGTAGTAGATTTGATGTGGGATTTTTGAGATAATTCCAGTGATGTAATTTGTAGGTCTGGAAAGTCTAGATTGCATCCAAGATGCATTATTTATTCTCTTGAGTGATATTATGGTTTACAAATAAACCCTAATATATTTTCATTCATGGCATCATCTAACAAAAATTATATGTTTTCATTGACTTCCTATCACAATTTATCGATCACATAAGTTATAACTTATGCTATTGAAGTCGTGAGGGTGACTGATCCCTCCACCTTGTGCTGACCAACCAAACAAATTTGGTGCACCTTAATATTTCCTAAGTCCCATGCAAATATTTTCCTTTGTGAGACTGATGGTGGAGATCATGTCTTGATGATCTAATGGTGCTCACATACCCCACTAAGATGTTATTGGGGCCTACTTAAGACCCATGGGGTTATCGAGGAGTGGTGGATATTGACCATCAATGTATGGTGGGACCTATGAAGGAAAAAATTGTAGCTAGTGGAAAGTGACGTCATGGTGGAAAAATGGTAGAAGATCATGCATCCCACTAGAATTTTGTTGGGGCCTGATCAAGACTTGCGGGGACAACAAAGAATGGTGTACATAATCCCTTATTGATCGGATGGTGCTTGCTGAAGAGTTCGGTGGGACCAGATAGTGGAAGATGACGTATACATGACAATGAATGGTAGTAATTGAATGAAGAAGATCTAATGGTTCCCATAGTGTATCTGGTGGGACTCGCTAGGATGGTGATGATGGTGGATCATGAAATAGGATGACAAGTGGTGAAGAGTGATTATTCAATATGATAATTCGCATTGGTGTGTCAAATTAGGTGGTGATGATGTGGATGAAAAATGGAAGCAATCCACAGATCTTGCAAGGTTTGTGTGGCCCGGTTTCAAGCTCATAGGATGAGGGGATTTTTGACACATGTCTTGGTGGACTTCATGTATGGAAAGTGGTGTATGAAGGAGACTGACAAAGTAGATTGAAATAAATAAGATCCAATGGTGATCATCAGTCGATGGAGATCGATGATACATGATTAAATTTGATTGATTTGATGGTGATGTGTGACATGATGAATACCCCTAAGATCGATGGTGGTGATTTAAATGATTGCTTATCTAACTATCAGAGTTTAAAGGCATGGTGATAGTCTAATTGAAGCTAATCAAATGATTGTGTTTTAAAGGTACCAAGATGAACAAGATATCATAGGATCATGGCGCAAAAGACAAGATCAACTACCATTATTAAAATTTGAAGATCTACAATGGTCTAGTTCATGTGAACATGGTTATGACTAGTAAGTGACATAGAATAATTTATTAGTCTAGTTGTATAGGTGAACAATATAAATGAATATTTGATCTTTAAGGTGGTGAAACAAATTATAGAGGTGATCGAGATCAAATCTGATCAAAAGGATAGGAGAATGCATTTAATACATAATCAAATTTTAGGGTTTGATAGAGAGAATGAAGGAGAATTCTCTATATCAGAATTAAATGGTGTGAGGCTCGATACAGGGGCATGGTGTTGAGAAAAATGTGTAGTAATCCCTAATAGGTGATTGAGATCAAATCAACTTGGATGAACAAAATAAGGCATTGAATGCATAATCAGATTTTAGGGTTTGAAAAAGAGAATGAGATAATTTCTTTGTAACCAAATTAAATGTGGAACTAGCTTGATGCAAAGGTAGGATGAGAATCAAGATATCTAATACACCCCATTAGATTAATTAATTATGAGCTAGATAGTGGTGTGTAGATCTAGGTATATATTTTTTTTTGGTGAAGTTAGAAAGTGAAGGAAACCCTAGTAGAAGATTTGATAAGATTTGAATAGTGGTGAGAATCTTGAGGAAAATATAGAAGGTCAGTGGAGAAAGAAGACAATTAGATATTGTCAAAATTTTGTGTTAGTGGATGAGGTGAAAGTGAAGTAGTAAGTTTTCAATAAATAGAGAGTGAAGTGCAACAATCAAAGAATGCACATGCAATGAAGTCCTAGACTGTAGTATGAAATATCATGTAGGTTTGCATTCATGAGAGTGCATATGTGTGAGACAGTTTAGAAAGGGAAAGAGGTGTAGTACAACAAGATAGAATAATGATTGTTCTATGTGCAAAGAAGAGTGCAAAGCAGGGGTGTGTTGCTGAGAGTTTAGTTCAACAATAGAGTGTTATTTGCATTAAGTACACCAATGTACTAAATACATTGATGCATCTCAAGTTTATGTAGAACCATTATATGCATAATTGAGCTTTATTTTTGCAAAGATTGTGGCCTAAAGTGTGTTTAGTTGTGGCTCATTTCAGTGGATTGTAGTCTTCTTGGAGTTGGAGCTCCTAAAGAAGGGTGTTTTAACATCCTTTAAGTTGTATCTTCTAAATTAAGTTGTAAGAAATATTTGGATTGTGAGGCTAGATTTGAGCAATAGACTCAATTAGCATTTCTCACCGTGGTTTTTACCATCTTGGGTTTTCCACATATATCTAGAGTTGTGGGAATTTGTTTTGATTTTTTATTTGGATGTTATGTTTGCATCTTTAGTTTTCAATCTACATAGTAAGAGTTGAGTAAGAAATTTGCACTAGGTATTTGGAGTTAAGGAAGTAATCTACATAAATGTTTTGAGAGTCAAATTTTTAATTATCTAGTGATTACCCCCCTCTCAGTAGATCATTGTGTTCCAATAATTGGGTCCATTCCTTTGGCTTTTTATACATCCATATATAAATATAGCTTCAAAAAATTGGCTCCCACCTTATACTTATACATACATATTTATTATATGTATCCATGCATCTACCTTGATATAGTTGTTATTCACCTAAATTTGATTGTATTCTTGTCGAGGTCATTTTCATGATCATGAGGTTGACATTGATATTATAGACCTCACCCTTCAAATTTTAAAATTTAAAATTCAAATTTGGCTAGTTCTAGCCCCCTTGATTTTACCACCCTAAGCCAACAAAACACATATTTTGTAAAATATGATGTTATATGCTAATATATAAACATAGTTAGATTAATTTGATGTGTTTTATCTCTCAATCATTTGAAAATCATTCCATATTTTTAAAGGAGTAATCAATAGAAACACATTTTATTTTGGTCCACTAAAAGGAGTAAGAAATCTATATACACCATTATTAGGCCCTTGCCTATTAAATTTTAAATTTTGTACAAACTTTAAGGGTTTCCCTATGAGAGCATATCTATTTGCAATAAAATCAAAACCCTTAGTATTTTTTAAATACTACCTCAACTATCAAAGGAGTAATAAAAATGAAGATCATCCAAGTGCATAGCCAAGAAAAGACATATATAATGCAAGGTTGTATCCAGATATAAAGGATAAATACATAATCATGGACCTTACATAGAATTTACTAGATCCTAGTTAAAGAGTAAATCTAAAGCAAGATCCAAGAAATTTCACTAACATTTTTAGAAAAATTTCTAGGTAGGGATAGAGCACATTCCAAAAAAATCATCAAATAGCATTCTCTTTGAAATTATAGAGCTAAGTTCCCATATTTATCTCATTTAATTTCCTAAAATAACTAATATATTTATCCAATTTATCATTCCTAGCCCAATTAATTAATCTAGGTTGATCTATCCTTATTTTATTGAACTTACTTAATTAGCCTAAGTTGATCCTAGGGAAAGAATTTTTTCCTTCACAATTTGGTAAATTAATTTGACCTTGAACAATCTAGCTTCTCCCTAAGTTTTTTCCTATTCATCGAGGTTTTCAACTATTTAATTTTCTAATTTATATCTTATTTTTTAGATTTGATCTTTCTTAGCACTTATGTGTTGCAATTCCTTCACACTGTTACATCTATTTTATATTAGGGTGTTTACCTTGTTGAGACATTTCATTTTTCCCTCTTACCAACCCTTGGCCCCATCATTAGGGTTTTATTTTTAGATTGGATATACCACTAATTTTTTTATTTTTTTATTTGAAATTGATTCACCTTATTTTTACATGGATATCTTCTTCCTCTTTCTTACTAAGCTTGTCTCTTATATTATACCACTTTATGATTATATATATTTTTTGTCCTATGATTATGATCTAGCTACCACTTTGTCCCTATATGTACTTGGTATATTTAAGAATCTTAGCTCATGTGATAATGTATCTAGAAAGCATGATATATTTTCTTTTACATCTATAGATTCTTCTCCATGTGCTTCTATTAATTAATTATTCCTTAATAAGCCTTGTGTTGTTTGTATTATAGAGACACATGTTGCACCTTCACTTACATATGATGATAATGCACCTATTTATATGCCTAGAGATACACTTGTATGTTTTGGATTATCTATCTATGATGATTACACTAGCGATGAGATTTGTGATTATTATAGTTTTATCATTAGTGATATACCTATATAGGATACATATTTTCCTCTTCACATGAGGTTTCTATTCCTTCATCTATAAATTGTAGGTCATGGTCTATTAATTATATGTTTAATGATGAACAAAAATATAGGTCTTTGTATTCTCATGAAGAAGATGATGACTCATTTCTCATGATGATTAATTACCTCACATCTTGATGGTATTTCCTCAATGGATCCCATATTTTTCTCTAAACACTATAATGATATATAGTTTTTTGATAAAGAATCATAGTGAATACTCTCATTTTTTCATTAAATATATCTTTGTGCTATTTGAAAGAACATTCTTCTACCTCTTTTATTGAACAAGCACAAGACCTAGAAATACATAAGGATAAAGAAAAATACGAGGATAATATTTCACCACTTGATAAAATGTCTCCTACTATTACACATGATATGTATACACATATAGGTATGGGATGATTTGAGAATCATATTTTATATTATGATAACTACCTCATGAGCGAAATGGCTCATCTAAAAATGTTAATGATTTTAAGCACAAGATTAACCAATTATATCTTATCAAACCAAGATTATAAATTCCTTCAACACAATCCATTTTGATTTATCCTACACCAAGTGTATTTGTGACACCTTATTATTGGGGATTTGTATCCTATTGAAAATGATTGATAGATTGGAGTTAAATAAGTAAGATTATGTACACTAAAATAGTTGTGAGAGAGGAGGACCACCCACTGCAAGGCCCCAGGTCACAAAAGTCCAAGAGCATAAAGGCTACCCTAACCCGCCTCAATTTAAAGGGAAGTTAGGATGACGAGGATGAGAATGATGAGGATTTTGAAACATTTGATCACTCTACAATCCAAATGTAGGAAGGGGACCAAATGGGTCATACTTTAGAGTTAGATTTGTGTCGTGGGTAGCTATTTGTCTTAGGATGGAAGCATAGTTCCAAGACGGAGGCACGCTGGTGTCCATACAGCTAGAGATCCGAGGAGACAAGGTTCTTACTCAAAAGGAAAGACCACTAGCCTAGTCTAGGAATACTTAGAGTGATAGAATGAGATTAAGAGGAAAAAAAAGAAAATGCAAATATGATAAAGGAAATGTATTACCACCAAGGTGACATAGACAATCTCATAGAATTCTCTCCTTTCCAGCTTGCTTCATGCACTCTCCACCTGGACACAAAGAAGGGGGAAATTGTTGGGATTGTATAGGGGCTTTCCTCAGTCAGACCCCTATCTTGATGTTTCCACCTCCATGAACAACCAAGTTTGGAATAGTATAGATAATTGATAAAGGAAATAACTACAAGCTACGTATGCAAGAAAAACCAAAAAAAGTAAGTTCTTACCCAATCAAAAGAAAAGGGAGAGAAGGGAGGAGCTTTAGCACCTACATCAAAAGTGCTCAAGGCTTGTGGAGGAGTGAATAAGAGGGACTCAAGCCTCTATTGCCATAGTGTATGTATTGCAATCGCCTTGTTGGAGTGATAGCGTATTGATATTTTGCAATGGAGTAAAGGATGTTGCTACAAAGCTTGGAAGTGAATGCTCAAAGAGTGCTCAAACAGTCTAGAAAATCTTACAAAAACTTGAGAATGGATGGAATGATCAAGAATATGAAGGAGAAGCTGAAAAATGGCCATATTCAGGTTGGCCAACCGAGGAGGGGCATTAATCTTTGACTTCCAGTCGAAAATGTAATGCCTCTGTAGTCTCAACCATAGGAAACTGCTAGGGAAATAAGCATGCCACACAAATCTTTATGCGTCGCATGGGCATCCCTGACAGAAACGCCCCCACCAAAACAAAAACTAGCCACCAAGTGGAATGCAAGTAGTGGGCTTAAGTGGAATTAAACCTCTGTTTTTGATTCTCTAAGGTGTTAAAGGGGAAAAAAGGGGATTTGCACTAGGGGTACAAATTCATGTTAATACATTTTCCCCCCACTTTAGTGAGCACAAGTACTGATGAGTGCTTCGGTAAAGTAGATTAGTAAGGAGGTAGTATAGTGAGAGATGTATACTTAAACCGATGAGGAAGAAGAGCATGGTCTTGCAAACCCAAAAGTGTGGGTGAGGACTTCATAGTTTTGTGGAACTACAAAGTTGAAGTACGAATGTACCTTATAGGTTCACAATCCTGCAAGGGGGGGTTACCCTTCAAGAACTCTCACATGAAGGAAACTAGGAAAGACACCTTATAGACCCATAGGCTTGCAAGGAAGGTATCCCCCAAGAACTCTCACATGAGGGAGACCAAGGAAAAGAGACTCTGTATAGTCAGAGGTGGCGACATGTTTACCCACAGATATAACACATCAAGAAGCTAGATGTGAAGATGTAAAGTGAAGTCTAGTCAGGCTTCCCCTAGACTAGACATGAAGATTCAAAACCGGTCCAATTGGGTTGCCCTCGGTTTGGATGCCCAAAAATCATTTGAAACTTTGCAAAGGGGTCCCTTGGGAACCCAACGTGAAGAGGAGGGATCCACTCAAGGGATGCACCATTCCAAAGTTAACGTCTACCTTCTCGAATTGATTTGTCACCAAGGAATCCTTTTGAAAGATGTTTACTTCATCAAATAATTTGAAAGGAAGGAGATGTTCTTATATGAGGGGAAGACTAAGACCATTCCCACTTCGGAGGAGTATTTCCAAGTGCTTTCTTTATGAGCCCATGATGAAGGAAACACGTTCTGCTAAGGTTTCAAGTTGAGAATATAATTCTAATAAGTAAGAAAATATTTGTTTGGCAACAAATGAATTTTCTAAATACCATGTAATGTAGAAGATGCATTCTCACACTTGAAAAGGACAACTCAAGCAAAGATTAGAGAAAGATAAAGTGAAAAGTAAAGAGAACAAATCACACACAAAGGGCATAGGGGAATTGGGTGTTGTGGGGTTAAATCTACCTTTATTTATATATATGTAGGTTACCACGGTAAGAGGAAAAATATCATCAATCCACAACTAGATCAGGAAGAATGTATGAAAGACAACAAAATAAAAAAATTGGGTCAACATGGAAGGAGGCCTAAATACTCCTGACACTTTGCATCGTTCCCAATTCATCAAAAGTCAATCAAAAACATGGAAGAATGATGACACATATGGAGGAAGTTTCACAACACATACACCACTCATGTATCCAAGCACCAATAGGGATGGTGTGGGTCATCTAGGAACATAGAGCATGATCATGGGGAACACATGTCACGCCACACACACATGTCTCATCTAAAGATTAAGAAGAGGGTCTCCCCCTAGTATTGGTTGACCAAGAGGTCATCAACCTCCCACTCTAGATCATCGTAGGAAGGAAGATGAGCTTGCAATGGTGTAATGTTAAGGGGAGGAGCTTCCCATCCTCCTCCAAAAAAGGTCTAAGGCAGAGGGACCTATAAGGTCTCTGTCGCTTAGCTCTTCTGGGTCTAGGGTCAATGACCTTGCAAAGATCGCTGACAAGGCCAAAAATTCATCCAGTGAGTTAAACATGCACTAGATAGGAGTGCCATGTTTTTCATCAATAGATGAAGGAGTCTACACTTAAGGTTCACTACTAGGTTCATTGAGGAACTTAGAAGCAGTGGCGAACTTGGGGGAGGCTAGATCTGGTTCTGTCACTAGGACAGAACAAGTTAGTGTGGGGCCACCTTTTGAGGATGGTGGGCTCTTCTTTTGTCCTCCATCACTAGAGGGACCATGCTCTACCTTCTTCTTCGTTGGAGGAGATGAACTAACCATAGACAAAGCAAGGATAAAGGGAGAAGATGAAAGAATAAAAGCGGATATGAATGAAGTGTTCAACATATCCATGAGCTATGGGAAAGGCAAGATATCCATAATGAAAGTCAACAAGGATGGCTCTATAGATGGAGCGATGACCACTTGCATCTTTCCAAGTGAAGGTGCGCTCATAGCAAGAGCCAAAAGAAATTTGAAATGAGGTTGAATAGAGACAGAAGGGGGAGAGAGGAAGACATAGTAGGAGATGCAGTATTATCCTCCTCCTTCTTTTGTAAGGAGGCTTGCTCAGCCAAGAGAGCCTTTCATCGATGCTTATGCTCATGCGCAAGGTGGTTTCTACGACTCTTCGAACCAGAAGCCAGGATCTGTGAAGGGAAAAAATGATTTTGCTCAGCCATGGGAGTGTCTTCCATAGTTTTCTCCAGTGAAAGGGTAGTCTCCTAAATGGGAGCAAGAGGAATGGGTTTAGAAATGGTGGGAGGATTCAACTCTACCACCTTAGAGGTGGGACCTTTTCTGTTCGGGGGAACAAGAATAGTTTGAGGGGTGAAATCTCTCTATGAGCCTTTCTTTCTACTGTACAAGTAATAGAAGGCCTCTGGGGTCCATTAGGGAGTTCTGATATCCTAATCTTGTGCCTTAACCAAGGATGTGTCATTAGACTTAGTGGGTAGAGCCTAAGCTTGTTCATACAATACTCCTCCCAAGAGAGGGGAGCAAATGAGTGAGCTCAAGAAGGAGCAAGATTTTCCTTCCCCTTTAGGGAGGAGGAGGTAGTAGGCTGCTCAAATGCGGGAAGATTTGACTTTGGTTGTCTCTTGCCTCCAGTCTTATACTTCACATAGTTCTTGTAAAGTAGGTCTATCCTCTATGGGAGTGGACCGATTGGAGTGGGCCAAATGTGATCTAATGAATATCCTCCATGGAATACCACAAGTTAATATCCAATGTCATGAACCACATGCATAACACCTTCATGGGAAACCTTAAGACACTTATGAACCACAAAGGTGATCCCATTCATGGAAGCTAGCCAAGGTATGCCTATTTTCACCCTAAACAAGTTCGACTCAGGAATGACATCGAAGACCATGTCTACAGTCCTAAGACCATGTCTACAATCCTAGGTCCAACTACAATGGACAACATTATTGATCCATAAGGTTTAAGAGAAACTCCATCATGTGTACGGATGATGGATTTGGTTTTTTCATATTCTTCCCTTTGTAGGGAATTTAGGAGTAATGTCTCCTCTATTACGACATTCACTCTACTCATGGGGTCGACTAGGACCCCCGTCAAAATGTTTCCATTGAGATGAGAAGGAATGTATAATGGAGAAGTTTTATTATTTGCTGGAATGTCTTGCGAGGTAAATCTAACATCCGAAAAGCCATTCGCTAGACGAGGAGAGGGAGTAATAGTAACTATGTTAACATACACCTCTGGGTGAGAAGTAGAATCGATGGGATCAATAATCATGTTGGCAGAATGTGATGAAAATGGATATGTGTATATCTGCAAATCACTATTATCATTCACCACTGATTTTTTTGTATTGTGTTTACTCCCATCAAGATGGATAGTGTTGTCCTTGATGCGGTCCTGTATCTCATAATGCAGGCACATACAACATTTGGTATCATGTCCATTAACTTGATGGTATTTACAATACATGTTCTCTTCGTACCAACTAGGGTATGGTTCTCTAATCGATTGAGTAGGCAAGGTGAGGATATTATCCTTCACCAACCTCTGCAAGATGGAAGCATAAGACTCTGATAGTTTCATAAATTTTTGGTCATGTCTAAGGCCATTGTTATCTACATCAGCTACTACATTTGCAATAGCTTTACCTTTTCCAAAGATTGATACAATATATCCTTCAAGATGGGAGTGCAAGGAGGAACCCCCAAACTAAACCACCAGACCTGCTGATATTCTCATAGAGCTGCACACAAATGTGTGAAAGAGGGATACTTCATGAGGGTGAACTTCTCTTGCTAATGTCTTTGTAAATTCCCTATGAAGACCTTCTGCACATCTGAGTTGGGTAACAGATACAATATTTGTGAGAAGAGTTCTTGATATCGCGCTATAAATTTTCTAACCTTCTCATTGTCCCCTTGTTTGCAAAGAACAAGGTCTGAGAAGGTCATCTTCAGTCTGATATTGGCTTGGAACTATCACAAGAACTGGTTCACAAGCTGATCGAATGTGAATATGGAATTATCAAGCAAAGAATAGTACCAATCTAGTGTTGTATCTTTGAGGGATCAAGGAAACAGTTTAGCCATCAATGCATCATGATGGAAGAAATTTGTTCACAAGGAATTAAAGGTGGAAACATGTGTTTACGAGTCCCCTTTACCACCGTATTTCTCAAATTTGGGAATCCCCATCCCTAGTGGAGATGGAGTGTTTAGAATTGCAATCGACAATGGGCAGTGCTGGGAGAAAGGTTGAAAGATAGATTGATCTAAGGCTTGGGATAGGTTCACCAGCTGATTCATCATCTTCACCATATTCTGAAGAAGAGTATTTAAGATAGGGTCATTAGAAGACAAAGGACCACCAGAACCACTACCAGAGCCACTGTCATAATTGCCACCAATGCCACTGCCACCAGTGTGGCCTTCGTCGGTGCCCCCACCATGACCACCACCAGAGATTCTACTGATGCCTCCACCACCAATGTGACTTTCACTGAAGCCACTACCAGATCCAAAGCCACCGCCATGACATCCACCAGTACCGCCTCTACCAATATCACCCGCACTTTCAAATTTTCCACTTCCAAAGCCTCTTCCCATCATTCTTCCAAATTCTCCACCATTGGAGGCAACATAAGGGGTGAAGTGGAAACCCAAAGGTCTCTTGTTTACTTTGAGAGTGTCCAAAATTTTAGAAGTAGAGGGTATATTGACCGAAGGGACCATGTCAGCCATGTACTTGGATGTAGGAGGCATCGACATCTCTAGCTACCTCTCACTTTCCTTGAAGAGGCCACCTCGTATCATGTGACCAAGACTCGAGGGGGCACATGATTCAGCCAGACTAGCGAGACTAGCCAAGAGTTCTACGCTTGTTCAGTCCTTTTCTACCATGTATCTTATTTCATGGATCACCTTAGCAGCCCTAGCCAACTTCAGGTTGCCTTCCAGGTGATTTTCTAATAAACCTAACCCCTTACTGAGATTAATGATGTACTTAGAAGGGATACAGATGACCTCATTCTTGTCTATGGATAAAGAATTCAATGACGTAGGAGGAGTAGGGATGCAATCAATTTTTTCAAGAAACCTAGGTTTTCCTCGTGATACTTGCTCCTGTGTGGACAACCCAACCGCAAGACCAAAGAAAAGGTCGGTAGAGAAGCTAGAGGAGACCTTCATCTTTTCCATCGTAAGGTGTTGCAGACTTCTTCTAACAATATGTCCAGAGGTCATGGACTAGGTCATGGAGCTCATAAAATTTCATGACTCAAAAGGGTACGACGACCAAGAGATATAAGAGAATTTTTTTGGAACACCGACAAAGGGATAAATGTTGATTCATGTTAGGTTCACCAAAAATGTGAGAGAGAGGGACCACCCACTACAAGCCATTAGGTCATAAAATGCCAAGAGAGGAAAGGTTTCCCTAACCCACCTCAGTTTAAAGGGAAGTTAGGATGACAAGGGTGTGAATTATGAGGATTATGAACCCTTCGATCACTCTGCAATCTAAATGTAGGAAGGGGACTAGATTGGTTGACCTTTAGAGTTAGGTTCATGTCTTGGGAAGCTCTTTGTTTGAGGAAAAAAGCACAGTTCTAGGAGAGTAGTGCGATGCACTGGCATCTCATTGGTACATTGGCATTTGTATGGCTAGAGAACCAAGGAGACAAGGTTCTTACTCAAAAAGGAAGATCACTAGCCTAGTCTAGGAATTATAGAGTGATAGAACAAGATTAAGAGGAAAGAAAATAAAATGTGAATATGATAAATGAAATGTATTACCACTAAGGTGATGAAGAGGATCTCATAGAATGCTCTCCTCACTAGCTTGCTCCACGCACTTTCCACCTGCACACAAAGAAGGGGGAAATTATTGGGGCTATATAGGGGCTTGCCTCAGTCAAGACCCCCGTCTTGGTGTTTCCACCTCCACAAACAATCAAGTTTGGAATAGCATAGAGAAGTGATAAAGGAAAGAACTATAAGCTACATATGCAAGAAACGCCACAAAACAGTAAGTGCTTACCCAATCAAAAGAAAAAGGAGAGAAGGGAGGAGCTTTCCCGCCTCTATCCAAAGTGCTCAAGGCTTGTGGAGGAGCGAATGAGAGGAACTAAAGACTCTATTTCCATGTTGTATGTCATGTATTCGCCTTGTTGGAGTGATGGAGTATTGAGTTGTTGTAATGGAGTGAAGGATGTTGCTACAAATCTTGGAAGTAAATGCTCAAAGAGTGCTCAAACGATCTAGAAAATATTGCAAAAACTTGAGAATGGATGGAACGATCAACAGTATGAAGGCGAAGTTGAAAAATGACCATATTCGGGTCGACCAACCAAGGAGGGGCGTTACTCTTCAACTTCCAATCGGAAATGTAATGCCTTTGCAGTCTCAGCCGTAAGAATCTGCCAGAGACGTAAGTGCATCATGTGAACGTCTGCATGTCACATGGGCATGCTCGACAAAAACACCCCCACCGACACATAAACTAGGCACCAAGTGAAATGCAAGCATCAAGATTAAGTGAAATTAAACCTCCACTTTTGATTCTCTAAGGTGTTAAAAGGGAAAAAAATGGGATTTGCGCTAGGGGTCCAAATTCATGTTAATACAATAGTTAACAATATTTGCAAAATATATCTAATATAATTAAAAAAATAAAATGGAACAACATAAATACACAAGATTGCACAAGACATGAATATTTTTGTAGTAAATCCTTATGGGAGAACACCAACCACCAAAAGACATTAGAATTTTTTTTGAATCAAAGATTAAATACAACAAGACCTTTTAAAAAGTCTCTTTATTCGACATAATCTTCTACAATCATTTTAATTTCTCAAACCAACAATTTTTAATCCAATGCTAATATTTTTCTATACAAACATCCAAATTTGGTGCCTCCACATGAGATGGTACATAGAGATGCACACATGAAATTCCAATCATCCAACTATCCAACCAACATGTGGAATACCAAGAGTCATGAAACTATATTAAAAACCATATTATCATGCCAACATACTACACATATCACAAACATTATGTCACCATGTAGATAATCACCTTGCATATATAGTGTTGGGAAAATTTGTCTCAAATTTGCAATTATATAAGGTACTATTGATACATAAATTATTGTTGATACATCCATGACGAAGGGTTGAGAGGGGGGTTCCCCCCATGAGGGGCTTGGGGACCAACCCCCCAACTGGGGGTTTGAGGGTAGCATGCCCTAGTGGTGGCTTAAGGGAAGTGCCCCCAAAAGGAAAATTTTATTTATATTTTATTATTGTAAATCTTGTCTATTCATCATTAGGTCTTAGATTTGATGGTCAATATTTTATTAGATTGACTTGCCCTAGAAGGAAACCCTATTTTATGATGGAATTTTATTAAAGATATGTATTATGATGTATTATAAGAGTAAAATAGTGGTTGTGTCACCTTTGGGTCACCGATTGGTGATACTCCTATGATAAGATTTCTCTGCAAGTATATTGTAATATTTATAAAAAAAAAAAATTATCTCATTGATGGTCATCTGATCCCTCAATCTATATGTCTCAGGCGGTTAGGATTCTCTGGTATAAATCAAGTCTAAATAAATATTTCATCAATATCATAGCCACTATGTCAATAAATTTTGCATATACCACAAAAAATGTGAGATACGTTGGTGTTTTAAATAAACCAAGTTATCAAATGGAAAAGAAAAGGTGGAACCGCACGTCATGAAGGGAGAAAATGGATATTTCCCATTTCTCAAAACCTGCTTTTTCCCGAGGGTCGTCCTGGCCATCCTCGGGTTTCCCACCCACCTCATTCCATGGCTCTTGGTTCTTCTTGGGGATCTTGTGTCCCTCTCACTGAGGTCTATGAAAATCCTAGGTTGCCTGAACAATGCTAGTTTCCTTTCTCGCAAAAATTCTTTTAGCAAAGTTGGGCCTCGTTCTAGGGTTTCAAATTTTTCTCCTCGACAACCTTCAGCTGTTGGTCCCTCTCGGTTCAGGTATGCTGGTCTTCTTGCTAATTCTTCTGGTGTGGTAAAAAAGGGCTCTCCTGGTTCTACTTTCCGAAATGGGAAGTGGGTGCTAGATGTTTCTATCAGATACAGGAAGTGGTTTCTGGTTTCTTGTTGGAAGAAATCTTTCATCAGGGATCGCCAACCTATCTTTGATATTTTTAAATCATCCTCTCCTTCTCTCTTAGTTCGTTCATGGGCTGATGTTGCGGCTGGTCATTCTTCTTATATCTCTTCCCCTATTTCTCCCTCCATTCCTCCTCTTACTACATTTCTCAATTCCATTCCCTTTCCTTGTTTTAACTCCTATGCTCCCAACCCTCTCACATTTCCTAACTCCATTGTTCTTCCAATGCAAAAAGGTTTACTAAAACAACTAGACTCTAATTCATTGGCTTCTCCTTTGGTTTTGCTTGGTAGTGTTAGGAAACCTAGTTATGCCTTTGGCCCTTTGGTTCAACCTGCTCATGTTCACTTTGTTAAGCCTTGGGTTTTTGATCAATTTGTTAAGTCCCAAAATTTAAAGGGGAAATATTTGAAAAATCATCCTTCTTGGGTCGAGGTCACGTTGCCTCACTCCATGCTTGACCCGCAAATCTCGGATCTAAAGGATGTAGCTCTGTTTGATAATTTTTGGAAATTTCTTCCACTTCTTGATAATCCATAATCATGGGTTTTTAATACTTGGGTTGGCTCCAACCAATTTTTTTATTTAGATAAAGGAGAAGGTTATTTTGTGGTTATTTTTTCTGATAAAGATTCAAGAAATGTTGTTTTTCATAGAAAACCTTGGATGATGGAAGGTAATGGCCTCTTTACAACATTATGGACTTTGAATTTTAACCCTAATCGGGTCAAGAAAATTTTATTCCTTTTTGGGTTCAACTTCGGGGTTTACCCTTGGAATATAGAGAACATGGTATTATCAAAATTCTTGGTAATAAAATGGGTATTTTTTATGAACCAAGATATGGATTTTTTCTCAAATCCTTGTTTATGAGCTAGGTTTTCAGTTTTATTGGATGTTACAAAAAATATGCCTTCAAGTGTTCAAATTAAAATAATTAATAGTTTTTGGGATCAACAGGTAGTCATGGAAGACCCCAAGCTTGTTTGGTGTTCATGTCATTTACCTCTTCATCCATTTAAGAAATGTCGATCTCTTGTTGGTGGGTTCCCTTGGTGTAATTCAAATCTAGTAAATTTAGAAGCTTCGATAGTTCCATCTTTTGTTTTACCTTCATTCAAAAATTCTTGGAACACTGATTTTTTCTTCCTTGGGAATATTTTTGATCTCTGCTTCAAATGGTTTTCCTTCGTTCACTCAATTTTTTTTGGTGTTCCTACCTCACCTTTCCAATCAGGTTTTGGTTTGATTCTAGAAAAAATTCATGTTGCTTCTTTAAATAATGAGGTATTTTTATCGCCTAAGGTCTTTGTTTCATATAAAGCTTCTCTTTCAAGATGTGTTTTTAGCAAGAAAAAAGCTAATCAGTCTCCTTTCAAATAGGTTGTTATTCTTGGTGCCAATGAGTGTGGTTTTTCATTACATTCTCCAATAAATATCTTTCTTTATTCTTTAAATGTCCTTTCTCCTGAATTAAGCTTCAATTGTCTTCTTCAAGCTCACCAGTGCGCTTTGATGTTAACTTTGGGTGTGAAAAAAATTGTGATAGAAATCTTTCCATTTTTTATCAGAGTGAAGTTGACAGTCTTCAACCCTCTTCATCTTTAGTAAACGAAGATTTTATTCATGATGTGTTGCCATCAGAAGATCTGGTGAATTTTTTGGATCGGTCTCTAATCTCCGTAGCTGAGCAATTTATTGATGACATTGCTTCAGATGTATTTGGTGATGAACCCCTTAGGGAGGATTTTTATTCTATTTCTCAGTAAAAATTCTCCCCTCCTAATAATACAAAATCTCCCGCAAAGAGAGGAAGGAAATCTTTAGCCATGAAGCTCCAAGAAGAAATTTCAGCTGGAATTCAATCGACCCTAGATGCCAGTCTAGGTAATTCTTTAAAACAAAAATGGCCAAGGAGAGCTTGTTTCTCTCCCAAGTTACAATGAAACTTATCTCCTAGAATGTTAGAGGATTAAATACCTCTAACAAAAAGTCCCAAGTGAAGCAGCAATTGGATGTCTCAGGAGCTGACATTATAGTTTTACAAGAAACAAAAACCTCTAATGAGTCTTTTTTATTAATTAAAAAAAAGTGGCATGTTTTGGGAGCATCTCATTCACCCTCTCAAGGTGCTTTAAGAGGTCTAATTACTCTCTGGAATACTAAGACAATTAGTATTTTTGATATCTCATTCCATCGTAGTTGGCAGTTAATGTATGTTACTCATTTTGACCTTTCATTTTGGCTTCTGAATGTTTATGGTCCAGCTAGCTCTTCAGATAAAAAACTATTGTGGGATTTATTGAAGTCAAAACTTGATTTGATAGGTCAAGAAAAATGTGTTCTTGCATGTGATTTTAATGCTATTTCCAATGATATGGAAAAAAAAAGGAGGAATAAGCCCTCCCAAAGTTGTAATGTCTGATTTTGCATCATTTATTCAAGATAATGCTTTGAGGGATGTAATACCTATAAATGGTATGTTCACTTGGAACAATAGAAGGAAAAATTTCTTGCAAATTGTAGAGAGATTAGATAGATTCTTAATCTCTTCAAATTGGATCAATTCAAAGCATTCCTTTTCTTCAAAAAATTTACCCTTGGTAGCCTCTGATCATTTTTCCATCTCCCTGATTATCTCTGATAACACTTTCAAGTCAAAGTGTCATTCATCTTTTAAATTTGAGTCTATGTGGTTTAGACATCTAGACCTAATCAATTGTGTAAAATAGTGGTGGCATTCAACTCCTTTTTTCAAGGGTCAAAAATGTTCCAATTAAGCAAAAAATTGGATCATGTCAAGAAGAATCTTAAATCTTGCAACCAATTAATTTTCAAAAAAAAAAAAATTCTCAAAAAGATCTGGTGTATAAAAAACTAGTTGAAATCAACGAGAAAATCATTTTAAATGGGCTGGATAATATTATATTTGAAGAACAAAAAATTTTGCAACTCGAATAGAAAGAATTGTCATCTCGTGAAGAGGAATATTGGAGGCAGAAATTTAGGGAATTGTGGTTGAAATATGGTGATAAAAATACCAATTTTTTTCATCATTTAGCCCAAGCCAAAAAATCAAAATCAAAATATTTGCAATTCAAGATAGTGTTTCAAGTGCTATCATGGTGCAGGAGCACCAAGTTGCTTTCAAGCCTCCATGAGGCCATTTGTAAATAATTTATCTATTTTATGTATTGGGTCCTATAATAAGGTTTATAAAACCATTTTATAGGTGTTTGAGTCTTAGGAAGTCATATTTTAAGTCATTTGTCAAATAATGTTTAAAGTTGTTCCATATTGTAAAAATTGTAAAAGTTGCTCAAAAAGTTGTCAAGCAACTTGTCAAAAATGTTATTAAGGTGTTTTATCAACAAACTAGTTTAAAGGTGGTTGAAGATAGTTGGTTTTGGTTGGAAATTTATAAGTACACCCTCCAAAACTCGAATTGGGAGGTTGGAGACATTATTTGTGAAGTTTGATGAATGGCAACCTCAAGTTTGGTGTGCATTTTATGATTTCTACATTGTTTTCAGGTTGAAGTTGTGATTTGTATGGACTGGTATGGATTCAAATAATAGAGTATCATATATGTATGGAAAGATCTCTATTTCTAGTTTCCAATTATTTTTGTCTCATTGAATTTTATTGATTTTTGTGGAAAATATGATTATTTTGGTGAGGGAAAGTTTGAACACTGCCTAGGGTTTGCAGTTTTAGTAAAAAAACAATAACTTTATTTTAAACCATTGGATCTTCATAAAAATTGGAAGGGAGATCTGTAATTATTTTATCTTAAATCTCACCGAAGCGATTAGATTTATTCTTTGTTTTGTAGAAGTTATTAATGACTGTTCATTGCATTGAATTGTGGGCTGCCATGGTTATGTTTCTAATGTGATCTAGAATGCACTTAATAATTCTTTGAGATGAATAATTTTATGAAATTTTTCAAGTAAATGGAATTTTGAGTTGTGAATCATCTTTCCTCTGCATCATTTTGGAATTAGAGCTTGAAGATGCTCTGGGAAAGTTGTTTGTGGTTTGTGTGTGGTTGTTTGCAGGTTGAGGAAGGAACCTGATTGCCTAGGTGAGGCAAGGTGAAGTGGAAGCAAGGAGAGGCTTGCTTGTGAAGATGGAATTTTTAAAGATATGTTGGCAGGCTGAGGATTCATGAAGGAAGAAGGAAAGAGAGGAAAAGGAAATGAGAAAGAAGGAAAGAAAGAAGGTAAGACAAATAGAGTTTGAGGAAACCATAGAAAAGATAAGCCAAAGGTTGGAAATATTAGCCAAAGAACACCAACTTCTTAAGGAAGAACAAAGGAGTTGGAATATACCAATTTCAAAGAGGTTAATATGGCCTCTAAAGAAGATTATGAAGAAGAAAAGAAAACAAAAGAAGACAATAAATGAGACAGAGGTAAAGTTTGAATCTATTGTTCAAGTTGAGCAAGATAAGTTACAAGTTGAGATGCATGATATTTCAATTGTGTTTGAAGATGAACAAACTTCTTTTTTGGTTGAAGATAGTTGGTTTTGGTTGGAAATGTATAAGTACACCCTCCAAAACTCGAATTGGGAGGTTGGAGACATTATTTGTGAAGTTTGATGAATGGCAACCTCAAGTTTGGTGTGCATTTTATGATTTCTACATTATTTTCAGGTTGAAGTTGTGATTTGTACAGACTGGTATGGATTCAAATAATAGAGTATCATATATGGATAGAAAGATCTCTATTTCTAGTTTCCAATTATTTTTGTCTCATTGAATTTTATTGAATTTTGTGGAAAATATGATTATTTTGGTGAGGGCAAGTTTGAACACTGCCTAGGGTTTGCAGTTTTAGTAAAAAAACAATAACTTTATTTTAAACCATTGGATCTTCATAAAAATTGGAAGGGAGAATTGTAATTATTTTATCTTAAATCTCTCTGAAATGATTAGATTTATTATTTGTTTTGTAGAAGTTATTAATGATTGTTCATTGCATTAAATTGTGGGCTGCCATGGTTATGTTTCTAATGTGATCTAGAATGCACTTAATAATTCTTTGAGATGAATAATTTTATGAAAGTTTTCAAGTAAATGGAATTTTGAGTTGTGAATCCTCTTTGCTCTACATCATATCCTTGTTAATGAGAAATATATTCAGGATGAAGCAGTCAATTTCTTCTCCAATCTGTTATGAAAGCCTGATAACAAAAATGTGAATTTATTTGCTAAAAGAGAGGAACTTTTACAACATATTCCATTTTTGGTCTCTTCGAAAGACAATATGAGATTGCTTTCCCGTTTCTCTCTTAAATAAATTAAAGAGGTAGTTTTTTCAATGTCTCTAGATAAGGCCCCATGTCCAGATGGATTCACATCCATTTTTTATAAAAAAATATTGGGATTTTATTGGGTTTGATATCTTAAGTGCCTTGGAAGAGTCAAGAAAATCTGGTGGAATGTTAAAAAAGTTCATTGTCACTAATATAGCCATCATACCAAAAATCTTGGCTCCTAAATCTTTTTCAGATTTTAGGCCTATTTCGCTTTGTAATACAATTTATAAAATCTTCACAAAATAAATTTATCTTTGCCTTCATCCTCTCATTTCCTCAATTATTTCAGAGGAGCAAGGTGGTTTTGTTCCAGGTAGAAAAACCCCAAAAGGTGCAATAGTGGCTCATAAAACTTTGCACACTATAGCTTCACATAAATTATCAGCCATGATAATTAAACTAGACATGCAAAAAGAATATGATAGACTTGATTGGTGCTTTCTGAAACAATTGCTTTTGAAGTTCAATTTCTCCCCTAAATGGTGTAAATGGATAATGGCTTGCATTTCTGGTGCAAGGTTTTTTGTGTTACTAAATGGATCATCTGTAGGGTTTTTCAATTCATCTCAAGGTGTTTGCCAAGGTGATCCTTTATCACCATTATTATTTATCATCTTGGCTAAAGCTTTGAGTAGATCCTTTAAAACAACAAATCTTCAAGGGAAGATTAAAGGTGTTATCTTTCCAAATGCTAATATATTTGTAACTCACTCCTTATTTGTTGATGATACACTTATTTTTGGTAAACTTGATCGCTTAGAAGAGAAAAGCATAAAAAAATCTCTTGGATAATTACACAAGTGTGTCAGGCCAAAAGGTAAATGAAGATAAGTCAAAAATTATTTGTTTAACACAAAATCCTCAATTGAAAAATCTATTGTCAAGAGTTTTGGTTTCAACCAAGATCGGTTGCCTAGTAAATATCTAGGAATTCCTTTCTTTTCAGGCCAGAATAGGGTTTCTTATTGGAACCAAATTATTCAAACTATCCAATCAAAGTTGCTCTCATGGAAAGGAAGATGACTCTCCCTAGCAAGACAAATTATTCTGGTCAAGTCAGTGCTTTCATCTATTCCAAATTACTTTATGTCAGTTTTGAAAGCACCCAAGTCTATATCAACCCAAATCCAGAAACTAATCAGAAAATTCTTGTGGTTTGGTAATGTGGATATTAAAAAGAAGATACCTCTAATTTCTTTGGAGGCTATGTGTATGAATAAGCTAAATGGAGGTGAAGGTCTTCATAACCTTAATGATAGAAATCTGGCCTTAGGAGCCAAAATGGTTTGGCATTTGTTCCCAAATCCTTCATTATAATGGGGTCATATAATGAAAAATAAATATTTGGATAGCCAAAATTCATCAAGAATATTTACTATCTCAAATCCTCTTACAGGCTCTGCAATGTGGAATTTTCTCTTATCCTACAAAAAGCTAATCCTTCCTCATTTATCTTGGGAAATTAATTATGGAAAACATGCACATTTTTGGGATGACTCTTGGAATGGGTTTAAGAAATTAAATTGTTATAATTTGGACTCTTCAATAGCTTTCTTTTCTCAAAAATTTGGTACATATGTTCATCAATATTTTAACAATGTTGAGTCTTTATCAAGAAAAGTCAAATGGAAGGATTTCTCTAAGGAACCAATTGATAACAATCATAAGGTTATCATTGCCTCTATTTTGAGGGATAGAATAGTCTATGTTTCATCTTGATCAGACATATTAATCTGGAGAAAATCACAAAAAGGTAGCTACTCAGTCAAAGAAGGTTATCTCTCCATCTCAAAATATAATTCTCAATTCCAAACTCATAGAGCTTATAGTTTTTGTTGGAATTCAATTTTTTTACCTAGAGCATGTTGTTTTTCTTAGTTAGCTATAGAGAACAAAATCCTAACAAGTGATAAATTATCAAGATTGAAAATATTTGTTCCTTTCAAATGTGTCCTATGTGATAAGGAGTTAGAGGATTTCAATCACCTTTTTCTTTCTTGTTCAGTTACACAAAGTTGTTGGCATTTTGTCTTATCAAGGTTAAAGTTATAGTTACCTCTTCCAAACACTATATGGGATTTATTTTCTAGCTGGCCCAAAATGTATCAATCTTCCTTTTATGCTTGCATATGGGAAGTGATTCCTACTTTAGTTTTATTGTCTATCTAGTGGGCAAGAAATAAATGCATTTTTAGGAAGGAAAAATAGGGTGTTGACCATATTTTGTCTTCTTTGGAAATCTCAATTTCAGAAATAGTAAATGCCTATGTAACCAAAAACAAGCCACTGGTTCATCTTTCTTGGATTGGGACTCTAAAACTCTTTCAATATGGCCTCTTTTGACTCTCCCTTTCAAAGGTAGTCTTCACAACATCTCAAAAAAAAATGATAGATCTAAGGTTCTACAGCTAACTCCACCTTTGGGAATCTTTAAACTAAATTTTGATGGTGCTTCAAGAGGTAACCCAAGAATTTTAGGGGCTGGAATAGTAATAAGAGATTATAAAGGTTTAGTCCTATGTGCCAAATCCATCAAATTATTAAATGGTACAAACAATGAAGCCGAAGCACAGGCTTTACTAAATGGTTTGACAATGGCCCTAGATTTTAAAATCTCAAGCTTACAAATCAAAGGGGATTCCCTTATTTTGATCAATGCTTGTAGGGAAGGAAATTCCCATAATTGGAAATTAGCTTATATTGTAAAGTAAATTCTGAAACTATTGGAAAATCTGTCGCATTACAATTTACTGCATATTTATAGAGAAGGAAATATGGTGGCTGATTATTTAGCTAATTTGGGAATGGACCAAATTGAAAAAGAAGTGACTCATATTTTTCAAATTGGGAAAGTTGATTTTGAGTTGGAGAAATTAATTTCAAAAGAGGAATTTTGTCTTTGAAAAAAATTGTATTCAAGTGGATTAATAACTTTTAGTTGGGATTGTCAACCATGGAGATGCTATTTCACAATTTTTTAATCAAATTTCAACTAACATATTTATTGTTGATAATTTCATCTGAATTTTATCAATCTTCAACTAGTCTTTTGGCAATTAAGTTATAATCAATATTAGAAGATGGCGTTGGTTGATTGTGATCACAAATGCACTCCTATCAATCTTGCGAGTCACTATCATTGAGTAAGTGTGATTCAAGAAGTACAAAGCTGAGATCATAAGGCAAGCTTGGGTTGCAGTGAGTATGATTATATGCTATAAAAGTGTACAATTCAAATATCTGCTGACAAGCTTTGATAGAGTTTGTATATATCACGACTTTTCCAAATAATTTTTCCAGGTACAGGTGTTTAAAACTTAACATATATTTAATGTTGGCTATTTTTTCATGATAAGATGGTAAGATTTTAAGGAAAAAGGTAGTTGTATGCTTATATATATGGATAGAATTTCCTTTTAATCTCTATCAAACAAGTTAAGTTGTCTTAGTTATTTTTTGTCTAATCAAAGATTGACTTTTAGGTTGGAAAATAAAGTTCTATCATAGGTAGCTAAATGGACTATCTCCCGTAGAATTTAAGAATGTGGCTCCTAGTTCAAAGCTGGGAGAGACCAATTATTGTTAAGCTTGATATGCACCATCTTCAAAATTTTTTCAAGTTTCATTGCCCCTGTGACTATAAATTCTTCAAATGCATAATTGGGAGTGAGGTTCTTCATCCTAAATCAAGAAGATTGATCTTTCCATCAAATGTTCTTTCCATCTTTTTATCTAATATCATGGATATTTTACAGTGCTTGGATTCAGTTAATTCCATTGTTGATAAAATGGTAAATGCCATATTTTTGGAAAAAGAGGCAATTCTTTCCAGTGCACAAAAATATTTTTTCTCGTGTGGAGAAGGTTATGTGGGTGGTATCCTTCCTCCTCAATTTTTACCTCACAAAAAATAAATTTTTAGTGCTTCTGATGCTTTAAAATTATCTTTAGAATTTTCTGACCCCAATCACTTGAATAAGGCATTAACAAGATACTCTCACCATTTGGGGAGGGAGATGACTGAAATTTTTAGGGAGAAATATCATTACATTTCTTTTCTTCTTCATCATAATTGTTATCATGCAATGTCTCCATTGCAAATAAATTCAAGGTCTGTGCATTCTCCAACTCATGAAGGATCTTGTATTGTGGTACAAACACAACCACATGATGGTAATAATATGAGGCTTGCTATTGCCAACATTCTAGACATGAACATAGTTGTGAAATATCAGTTGGAGGAAGAAGGAAATGAAGAACACGGTGACAATTTGAATGAATTCATGTAGATGGAGGAGTAAAAGGAAACACGCTCAAATTTTTTTGTAGGTGTTATAGATTTTGTAATATCTTGTAAGCCTTCAACCTTCAGATTATGTTATTTGTATTGGATATAATCTACAGGATTATAATCTTGGATAGATAGGTTCTGATAAGATTGTAAATAGTCTTCTCTTTGTAATTTGAACAACTAGATATTGTTCTGCTTTTCATATTATGGGCTACTACTAGAGGTTTTCTCACTAGATCTTTCCTCCCGATATGCCCCTTGAGCCAGAAAATGTACATTTTATTAATATCTAATATATAAATATATAGTGGCTAGCCACTTTTATTTTATATATATATATAATTTTTGAATAATATATTGGGAAAATTTTGGAGTGTGGGGTTCTTCTCCTGAAAGGGTTTTACCCACATAAATTATTGTGTTGTGGTATGCATGATATTTATGTTTAAGTTTTTTTAACTGTTAAAGATTTTTAATTTTTTACATTATCTGACTCTCAAGATTACTGTAGGAAGTTTTTTAGCTACCTTAGCTTCCTGACAAGTGGCATCAAATCCTAATAAACTTTGGTTTTAGTTGTAGTTTGTTTGGTTTTTTGAACTAATCCAGATTTGAGTGGGAGCTTGTGCATAAGACACTTTGTGATCTTGTTGTAGGAATTTTAAGATGGAAATTTCATCAGGGAGAATAGAGGTGGATAATTTTTTTGGAAATAATGTTGAAATTTGGAATGCTTTAAGGCCTACATATCCTACTTAGGTTTTTCAATATGATTTATAGATAATAAAGCCAAAGGTCTAATTAGATTGTGTTTGGAAGAATCTATTTTAATTAATGTCCATGAAGACCTCTGCAAAGAAACTATGGAAGAATCTTGGTGAGATGTATCAAACTAAATATTTAGTGAACAAGATTTTCTTGAGGAATAAATTGTATTCCATGGGAATGGAAGAGGGTGGATGAATTATAGACCACCTAGAAGCATTCAATATGTTGGTGGCTCAGTTGGAATCAGTTGGTGTCAAAATGGATGAGGAGGAGAAATTTCAGATCTTGCTTTGTTCTTTTCTTGATTCATGGGATTCTCTTGTTAGGGCTATTGGGAGTACTTTTGTTATATTGAAGTCTAAATATGTGGTGGGTTATTATTTCTAAAGAGATGAGGAGGAAGGTATCCATTAGTGCCAAGGAGATCCTAAATTTTCATGAAATTCCTAAGGAAAAAAAGCTAGAAGAAGGAGAAGCATGATAAATCTAAATCTCCTGATAAGGGTATGTGCAAGATCATGATGGACCAAAAAGTGGCGATATCTAAGTGATATGATGGCCCATGTGGCTAACGACGTTTTTTTACCCAAAATTGATGAAATGAAAAGGGTTTTTAAAGGAAATTCCCAGCTTTACTTTGAATTTAATAAATTATTATTATTTATTTTCTATTTGAATTACAACTAAAGTCGTGATTGATAGGTTGATTGAAAAACATCTATAACTTTCAAATGGTATCATATTTTTTGAATTTGAAACATGCGTCACATTCTATGCTTCACATACTATAGGATAAAGAAAATGAATTTCATGAAGTTTTGACCAAGTTAAGGTGGTTAGACATACAAGTTTTTATATTTTTTAAAATTTGTAATAAAAAAATCATAATTAATTATTTACTTGGAAAAAATTACAAAAAAATATGTATTACATAGGGACATGAGTCCCCTACTTATATCTAAAATATCATAAAAAAATATTATCATTTTATTCTGGTTAGGGTGGTCAGACAGACACCTACTTCTTATTTTTTCTATGAAATTTAAGTACTATTCATTGAAATTTTAAATTTTCACCAAATAGATGTTTTTTTTTTTAAAAACCTAGTAATTTAGAAACTACATTAAATTTGCCACAAATTCTATTCTTACATATTTTTAAAATAATATAGATAACTTATTCTAATTTTGTATGTCAAGTTTCCTAACTCTGATTTTTTGAATTTTATTGCCACTTAAGGGCTTGTTATTTCCATGATGATCCTGCACATACCCATAAGTCTAAAGTTATTTTCTAGAACCGTGATAAGCTTAGACATGTTTTCAGGGAGTGTAAAGAAGAAAATAAGAAGAAAAATAAATTGTATTCTGAGTTTGAGTCTGAGAAGGAAGATGGCGATGCTTTAATTGCAACTTTGGTAACTCATGTAGGTAATGATGCATGGTTAATTGACTTGGGTGCATCTTTCCATATGACCTTTAATAGAGATTGGTTTTTTGAATATGAATAATTTGATGGAGGTAAGGTGTACTTGGGTGATGTTTCTTATATAAATATTGTTGGTTGTGGTAAATTTGGAATCAGGTTCCTGATGGTAGAATGAAAAGTGTTACTAGTGTGTTGCATATCCCTAGATTAGCATGCAATTTTTTGTTTTTGAGAAAACTAATAGATGCGGGTGTGTAGGTAGTATTTTTTAATTTAGGATGTAATATGGTTAGAGGTTCTATGGTTATTTCTAGAGGTGTTAGATATGGAACATTGTGCAAGATTGATGCATGCACTATTGAGTGCAATAGTACTTCTATGAAAATCAAGTCTATGGAAGAGGTGACAGTTTCATCTTCAACAAATAGCCATGGAATTTGGGTACCCAAGGGTGCTCTTTCTTTTGAATCAAAGTTACCTACAGAGAAAAATATGCTATGGAACCAGAGACTTGGCCACATTGGAGAAAAGGGTCTAAGGACCTTGAAAAATAAAAACCTTGTTGAAGGGTTGTTTGATTGTAATCTTGAATTTGATTTCTATGAGCATTGAATTTATAGGAAACAAAACCACATTCAATTTTATTGGATTTATCATTAATCTTGTGGTATATTGGATATTATTCATTCTGGTGTGTTTGGTCCTATAGATATTCCTTCAATTGGTAAATCCACATATTAAGTTTCATTTATTGATCAGTAGGACATGGGTATACTTTCTAAAGAGTAAATATGATTTTTTTAGTTGATTTAAAGAATTTGAAACAATGGTTGAGTTGTAGACTAGAAAGAGAATAAATGTTTTGAGGATTGATAATGGTGATGAATTTTTCTCTAATGATATTAATAGATTCTATAAAGATTGTGGCATTCATAGATAAAAGACAACTATGTATTCTCCATAGCGGAATGGAGTTGTAAAAGGACTGAGCATGACATTGATGGAGAAGGGTAGGAGTATGTTGAGTGGTGTTGGTCTAGAATAAAGGTTTTGGGCTGAAGTTGTTGCCACTACTTGTTACCTGATTAACAGATCTCCTACATTAGCTCTTGCTGATAAGATTCCTATAGAGGCATGGTTGGACCACAAGCCTTCATTAAGACATCTTAGAGTCATTAGTTATGAGGAATATGCACTTGTGCCAAAGGAGAAGTGAACAAATTTTGGGAACAAGGTTGTGAAATGTATCTTCATTAAATATAGTTATGGTGTGAAAGGATACAAGCTTTGGGATCCTATTACACAAAATGTAGTACATAGTTGAAGTGTTATTTTTAGAGAAACTAAGCCTTCTTCTATTACATTGCAGCAAGAAAAAAGTAAAAATAAATATGTGATTCAATTTCCTTCTACATATGAGAAATTTGAAGGGCCCATGGATAGACAAGAAGTTGAGGAGAACTCATCTAGCTCTAAATATTTAGAAGAGGAGGAAGAACCTCCAACTCAGCTTGTTTGTAGGTCTACAAGGAATAAAAAACCACCTAAAAGACATTCACTTGATGATTGGAGATGTATTTTTTATTTGAATACTAACATGGATGAACCCAGTTTGGTAGAAGAGGCATTAGGTATGAATGATGTAGAATCCTAGAAGATTTCTATGTATGAGGAAATAGTAGTTTTGAAAAAAATCATACATGGGATATTGTACCATTTCCTAAATGACAAAAACCTACTAGTTGCAAATAGGTCTTCAAGAAAAAGATCTATTTAGATGGAGGTATTGAGAAGTACAAAGCAAGGTTGGTTGCAAAAGGTTACTCTCAAGCTGAGAGTGTTGATTATGGTGAGATATTTTCTCCTATTGCAAAAATGACATCCATTAGATTTTTTCTTTCTATTTCTACTACTTATGATTTAGAGGTTGATAAAATGGATGTGAGAATTGTTTTCCTTCATGGTGACTTGGAGGAAGATATTTATATGTCACAACCAGAGTACTATGTGGTGAAAGATAAAGTAAATTGGTTTGAAAATTAAATAAATCTTTGTATGGATTAAAACAATCCTAGGTTGTGGTACAAAAAATTGATACATATGTGTTGAGTTTGGGATTTGAGCATTCTAAATCAGATAATTTTGTTTATTATAAAACTAATGGTGATCATTTCCTATTTATTGCATTATATTTTGATGACATGTTATTTATTGGTAGAGGGAAATTTATGAATTCAAAACTAAAATCTCATCTTGTTGCTAAATTTGAAATGAAAGACCTTGGTGCAGCTAGACACATTCCTGGGATGGAAATTAAAAGAGATGGAGTGAACAAAAATCTATGGATTGGCCAAAGTAATTGGGTCAATTCAATTTTATAGAGGTTTGATATGCAGGATTTTATACCATTATTTTTTCTTGTTTTAGCTAGAAAAAAGTTATCTATTTCAGATTTTCCAACATCTCCATAAAAGATGGAAGACATGAGGAGAGTGCCTTACAAGAGTGCAGTTGGAAATTTGATGTATGATATGGTTTGTACAAGACTAGATATTTCCCAAGCAGTTGGAGTTCTTTCTAGATATATGTATAATCTTGGTAGAGTTCATTGGGATTGAGTTAAAAGAGTTTTAAAATATTTGTGGCACCTCAGATTATTCCTTGTGTTGTTATATTAATATGGCTGAAGATGATATTTACATTGATATTCATGGTTATGTGGATTCAAAAAGGGAAAGTGATGTTGATAGCATATGATCCACCATTACTTATGTATTCACTTTATTTTGTGGTACAATTATTTGGATGAGTAAACAATAGGCTATGGTTTCTTTTTCCACTATTAAAGTTGAGTATATAGTAGCTACGCATGCTTGTAAAAAATCCATTTGGCTTAAGAGGTTGTATTCAAATATTGGAATAAAACAAGGTGTAGTAAAAAAATATTTTGATAGTTAGAGTGCAATATGCCTAGCTAAAAACCCAACATTTCATGCTAGGATGAAGTACATTAATGTAAAATATCATTTTGTTAGAGATATGGTCGAAGATGGCAGGGTGAAGCTAGTTAAGGTAGAGACTTTCATTAATGTTTATAATTCTTTAACTAAGCCAGTGAGCACATAGAATTTTAGATGGTATTTAGACTCAATGGCCCTTTCAGCCCCCAGTAATTAAGATATGTTGTTTATACACCCTCCCATAGCATTTGCAAGGTGTTCAACAAGTGGGAGATTTGTTGGGAAAATGTGTCTCAACCTTGTAATTATATAGGGTACTATTGATACATAAAGTAATATTGATATGACCATGATGGGGGCATGGGGGGTTCCCCCCCATGAGGGGTTCGGGAGGATCATCCCCTAGATGGGGTTCCTGGCGTAGTGTTCCCCGGTGGGGGCTTGAGGGTAGCACCCTCGAAAGGAAAATTTTATTTATATTCTATTATTGTAAATCTAGGCCATTCATTGTTAGGTCTTAGATCTGATGGTTGATATTTTATTAGCTTGAATTTCCCTAGAAGACAACCCTATTTTATGGGTACTTTGTATTATGACTATGTATTGTGATTTATTTTGAGATTTTGACAATGATTGTGTTACCTTTGGATCTCTGGTTGGCGATACTCCTATGAGAAGCTTGATTTGCAAGTATATTGTAATCTTTGTGATTTATGAATAATATATTGGGTGGCTTTTGGAGTGTGGGTTTTTTTTTCCCGAAATGGTTTTCCCCATGCAAATCATTATGTTGTGGTATGCATGATATTTATGTTTATTTTTGTTTAAGTTTTTGTAACTGTTAAAGATTTGTAAATTTTTGCATTATCCTCCTCTAAAGATTAGTGTAGGATGTTGTTCTGCTACCTTAGCCTCCTAACATGTATTTTATGACAGACACTATGACAATGGTTGCACACAATATGAGCAATGAGTTTTTGTTTTCCCATATAACCATCACTACTAGCTCCATGCTTGTGGTAGAACATACAAACATAACATCATTTTTATTGTTTATTGTGTCATGTGCCATGTTTAAGAATATTATCCTATTATTAGATTATACCAAATGAATTATATATCCACTATAGTTTATCTTGTATTTTTATTAATGCTTCTAGCAACACTATTTTCCATTTTTAATTATTATTTATTCTCCAAATGGCATTTTTTTTTTACAACATCAATATAGGTAAACACACTTTTATTCTATTCTACATCACCTAAAACTTAATACATATTACTATATTATATTTTGTAGATAAAATATTCCTATAAAAAATCTTTATATGCAATGTCCCTTTATGTTATATTACCATAGTTTACTGCCATTAAATATGATTTAATAATATAAATGCAAACCCATTTGAGAAAATTGATTTTTAATCAAACATCGAAATCGGGTATATAGAAATTTACACCAAACTGTCCATGAACACTCCAGATTTTATTGCAAAAAAGGAAGAGGTTTTCTATAGAAATTTTTGTAGTATAACTACCTATAAAATTCACTTTCAGATCTACAAAGGTAGATTACAAAAAAAATCCCAAAAACAAAGCTCAACTAATGCATACCACTAGTAGAAAACGTAAACCTTTGCACCCAAAGATGGCGCCATTTACCAAAGATAAATAAATCTGCTTGATATCATTAATATTCAAAAAAATATAGTCCCAAGACAGCCATATAATCTACAAAAAAAAAATATTAAACAATCACCAAACTCTCACACCTAAACCCCTGCAAAACCACACTTGTAACACACTGAGAAAACAATCTAAACTACATTGTTGAGCACAATGGCAATCTTTGTATGAGATTACACCTTGATGACCCTCAAAATCTCATCCTTAGTTCACCTAGAAACCTTCAAACTCCCGTTCTCAAGTCTCCTCCACATGTTTGGTGGCCTTTGAAGAACAACAAAAAAATGCATTAGCAAAACAAGATGAAATAAATCCATGAAAAAGCTGATTTTTCCTTATATGATTTCATGCAAGATGCCAAAGTTGTAACTGCCAAAATTCCCATGCCAAAAAGAGTAGGATAGATTATTCTAGTAAAATAACCTCCATTTTCTGATTTGTTTCCATTCATTGCCACTTTCCAAGATTCTTTGTTTTTTACCCAATTTTATTTTTTGCTTCAATTTCTACATTTTGACTCAAAACTTGCTCCAATTAAACCCCATGTAAAAATACGGAGGAATTAAGATTATGATTTTTATTTGATGTCTTGATAATTTTTGTTCAGTCAAATCATCAAATAAAATATATAGTTTTTCTAGAAAATCTTCAGGTCCTATTTTTCTATTTTTGGCAGTCGGGCTTACTATTTAAGTAAGTTGCCATTTATAGAGAATTTTGAAAAGGGGACATGAAAATTCCTCCCACCCAAAAATTTCTCACCCTAAAGAAATTGCAAACATGATGCTCCACAAAATTTAATCATTTTAGAATTCATAACTGATTGTGATATTGCATCTATAAATTATTGTACCTTCCTCTTAAGCATCCTGATAGTTTCTTGAAGAATGTACCTGTACTCTGTAAATTTATGGAGTGGATGTTCAATTTTCAGCCTCTTACTCCATATTCCATGGGTCTTTGTAGTTCTCCTTCCTTTTTCTAAAATCAATAGCCTCCTTCCAATTCCTTGTGAATGATGGAGATGCTTCCTGTAGGATCTATCACAAATTGCTACCAATTTTTCCTTTATTTGAAAGTTGATTGATAAAATTTTAGGATCTGATTTGGGAAAGTAATGGAACATATTAATAAAAAAAAAATTCATCACATAGAAAAATTCCAAACCTTTCCAAACTTTGGATTCAAACCACAAGCCCTTCTGATGTTGTTACATGCACTCCCTCAGTCCTCCAACTAGCACAATTTGATCTTCACATAAAAATTTCAACATGTAAGTAAAAAATCATTTTATGACATTTTCAACCATATCAGAGAACTTATTAACGTGCTTGATAACTTCCACTTTAATACCCTTGCAAAATAATTTCTCACTTTAATACAAATAGTGTCCTGAAGCACTAGCTAGGAAAGAACTGTTATTGGGCAACTTGTTCCTAAGACTTTTGAGTCATTTGATAATGTTTTGGATTTGATTTTTTCTACTATTATGAATTTCATAACAGTAATTGCATCCTCTACCAAAACCATTAAATATTCTGAAATCAAATCCCTCATTCACCTCTACACTGCTGGAATACATATCACAAGAATGCCCAACAATCATCCCATTTATTACGTCAAACTGAATGATGATGTTTCCATATTCATGAACTGATATATACGAACCAAGGTATAGTAGAGTGATAACCATTAGCATCATAAAACAAAAAAATTCACACCACCAAGCTCTAAATTTTAACCATGCAAACTGTTTTGAGTCTCTAGCAAGTGTCGCATTATCTTTAAGAAACTTGCACTTGGCACTTCTAAAACCAATGATGATGATACAAATCCAATTTTTGTAGCATACATATCTATGAAAGGGACCAATACAATGTTCATAATAGAAATCATACATTTGTAAATCAACAACTACCTGAAGCCCCAAACAAATGGAACAAATAGAGTTGGAAAACTCAGTAGTAAGATCATACCTCTCCCAAACTTGTGAGTGATCATTTCTAGCTACACGGACTGATATTTAACAGTCAAGGCACCAAAGGAAAGTAGTATATAGTAACATATAACAAAAAAAATTATTCCATAGCACTTTGGGTATCCAAACTATACATAAAAACTTTCTCATATAGAAAGTGAAGTGTTCACTGAATTCATCCATTTCCACATACCTAACACCCTTCACATACAAATTGTTAGAATTTTCAAACAAAATCATGAAATAAATGGTTGCTGGTTTTCTTTCCAACAAGGATGATGACCTTCTAACTTCATCATGTAAGGAAACCATCTCTATTTGCAACAATCTAAATCTTTTCAAAGTTGAAGTCGTCCAATCTAGCAATATCTCAATGATGTAATTAATGCAAGAATGATAAACTTGAGTAGAAAACCAAAATTTCTCCCTTGTAAGATGTGTGAAAAACCATGTAAAGGCTATGATATCTCTATGAGTAGCCATAATCTGAAAATCATTCCTTCCCAAATCTAAATTTCCCATTAGAACATGAATTTCAATACTTGTGAATGTGTGCATATTAGCTCCTCCTTCAAGTCTCCTTGTGGTAGAAATGACCTTCTCATAAGGAAAATAATTCCCATCATGCATATTTTTTGTAGCATCACCCTTTTGAGTGCCAATTTCCTAGCCTATGTGTGTATTATTAGTGTCACATGAATATGCTTTAGGAATGAGTTCTTCTTGCTGCAATATATATATATATATATCCCAAGAATCCCAAACATATTTCCAAAGCTTGTTGAAGATAAAAATACCATCATCATTAATGAAATCAAAATCTCTCACGTAATTCACCATGAATTGGAAAATCAACATGTAAGGAGAGAACTCGTAGTTCATGTGCTTCTTGTAAATAGACATATGAGAGTAGCATAATGCAAAATTCAGATTTGAAATAATATTAGTGTGCACACAATCCCTGGCTTGCTAGACTATTTCATCCAAAGATGATCCTAGAGGCATATACTTGAACATCCTCCTTTGTTGATTTGAATGTAGTGGAGAATTAAACTGAGGCTCACCTGAGAAAACCATAGCTTGCATACTTTTCAGAACCAAATAACTTGCTCTTCCCATAGTATCCACTAACACACCATGTTTTTCAACAAATAGGTTAGGAAAATCTAAAATGTAAATATCAAAGCATGTAACCATTACCTTCAAATTTTTGTCAGATGCCACCAAGGCTGTATTCTTTTTATATGTCAAAATTCTGTATGGTGTCAGACTCAGCTTCCTTGAGTTTTTCCCCTTGAAACCAATCATGAAAGAAATGCATCCAATCTAAAATTTTAAAAGTTTTAAGGGTGAAAGTAGTAATACTAATCATTCCAACACATATTTTTATCAAAGCAACATCCTCGTGAGGTAATCCCATGAATTCCTTTCCTATCATCATTTCTTTAATTTTAGGAATATGATGTTCCTCCATAACCTTGTTAAAGCATACCTCATCTTTCCTCAAGGCTACAATAATCCCTTTACCTATCCATGTGCATAGAAAGAGACATATTTTTATAGAAAAATTAGTAATCCCATCAAATATTTCAGATTTTAGATGGATTTGAATGTTCTTCATTTGCACCTTTTTGAAAAGAGAACCAAGGTTCCATACCAAAATGCATGAATGAGTTAAAACTATAGAAAATTTCTTTATATCACCTGATAAGAGACTATCACCTTGGTCCCATTCCCTAAAGAAGTCTTGGATTGGAATTAATGTACCCTCATATTCAATGCTGCAAATTAAAACATTCTTTCTATCTTCCTTTTTGGAACATTTTCAACATGACAAAAATCTTGTAGTGATGTAGTAGGAAACATCAAACCATACATGTGAGTGAAATTAACATGTTCATTCACCATTTCATTTTCAAAAGAAAAAAAATTATCTACAACAACTTCTAAAGGCACATTCTCATAATTTTCTTGTTCCACTTTTTCATTTAAATTCCTCCCCTCGACTTCATTGAACTAGGACTTGTTGGTTGTTTTTATGTATGAACCAAGTTTGTCTCCTAATCTACCTATGGAGTTTCCAATTCCAATCAAGGGCAGCTCGGAGGACCTAGACCAACTGACGAGGATTTTAAAAATAACCTCCTACACTTCGAGCTTTGCAAGACCCAGGAGGGTGGTCCCTATAGCATATTTATGATCTCTGCACCAAACTCATAAACATGTTATTAAAAGTTTCATAGATAATCTCACTTAATAGCTCAATAGAATGAGACAAGACTGAAATGAATCGTCTATTCATCAGTAATGTCAACCACTTGGAGCATGAGATGGTTATAACATCATTTCGTAACTTATGATAGTCATTTTAATTGCAAGTTGGCGGCAAGCCCTAAGTGAAGATATACAGAAACGGGATTTCATAATTTCATGCAATTTAGATCAGTGCCATATACCATTGGGGAGTCAAGTTTACAAACATTCGGAAAGCAACAACATATTTAAACACATAACACATATGATCCTTGGCAATATTGCACTACAATATTGTCAATCCCTATCCCAGCTCAATACTTCTTACCAAATCCTTTTACAAACATACCCATCTATGATTCCATCCAAGCATTTAATTAATTCTTTGAATTAAAGCCAAAACAGAAACATACTCATCACAATAATGAGATGAACATCATAATCCTTGATTATTTTATTCAAAATTATGATATGTCTGTATACGGGAGAGACAAGAGCTCAAGATTTATCATCGTAACTAAAATGCTAGTACTGTTATAAACATTGGAATTTCATAAACATAAAACCCATTACAAGTGAACCCCAAACCTAAATTGCCTTAACATTCAGAAAATGAAATTCTTACAATATGTTCTGCAACTAGACCTTAGACTCAACCTTCAAAATTTTTGGCTTGCCAACCCCTACTTCTGGCCTTGAAATCCTTGTTATAGAAATGAACAAGCAAACAAGCATCGGGCCAGAAGTTACACATGTCATTAATCGATAGGACCGCTATGAGCCCATTCAAAACAATGATGAAAATACCAAGTCACAGAGCATCTTCCCTTTGATTCTGTCCATTACACAATAGTTGTTGCATTTGTTATATCTCAAAATCTGCGTCCAAAGCCATCATGGAATCTCAACCATAATTAGTTATATCGTAACTGCTGAGCTGTTAATCTCCAGTAGTAGATAACGTTTTACTCCTCTTCAGTCAAATATTTGTCCACCCAAATTTGATACTCTTCATCCATGGGCCAATTAAAATTCACCACCTCTATCACTTTAGTATTATAAGGTGTGAACTTCACTGTTACCTGGTTGGCTTCTCCTTCAAATGACTCCAGAAACATGCTAGTATTAATTATTTTGTCCATGTTGCTTACTAACAAGTCATGATCTGAGTCATCACAAATCAATTTGATTTGTGCAGTGATAACTTCTTCTATCCTTTCTTGCCACTGTTGCAATGTTTTGATGTTTCCTTATGCATCCAATATATCGGGCAAAAAGGTATCACTCCAATCATTTAAACATTTTACTAATTCTCCAATTTTCTTACCCAAGTCATCAAGTAGGGCTTGGAATCCCTTCAATGTTTTCACAAAACCTTGAGTAGGTTTTAATAATTGAGGCCTATTATTTGCATCAAACTTAGAAGCCCTAAACATAATGTCTAAGTCAGTGGCATGAGGGATCCACTTCTCAACCAGGAGTAAAACAACATCCCGATCTGTATTAATATTTTGCAAACCAGTCAAAAATAAAGAATATAGAGAATGAACAAATGGCAGCCTAGAATCAACCATCTCATTCAAATGCCTCAACACAGTGTCCACCACCTCATTGTGTTTGGCCATGACATCATTCTCACTAGCCTTTAGGGCGGCTTGCAACTATGTGATCTTACTCATCATCTTCTTTTTGGTGGGATCCATAGAGTATTCCATCTCCTCTTGAACCGGATCTGGCACATGACTAGGACCTGATGTCTGAATTGGAGACCCAAGGATAGAAATGATTGGGATAGTAGGGGGTAATGACCCCGAAGTAGTAGGTATTTCTCTGACAACAGGAGTATTTGAAGATTCTCATACTTGCCCATACTTTAACCTATCTACTTCAAACTGTAGCTCAACATTTCTTTGTTGCATTTTACTATATTCCCCAATTATTGCATTATATTTTTCCATCAGACTCCTCCTATTAGCCTCTTTCCTTTCTGCTATTCTTTGGGCCAATTTGCCCACATTCAGTGTCAGGCTTGTAGCTTCTGTTACTGAGGTTTCAAAAGCTCTTTTGATAATGATCCCGCCTCTTAGATTTGGGCTAATATCTGCTACATTTAGCTTTCTGCCCTGAGGTTTCAGTGCCCATATGGCTAATGTCTCATATTCTTCACTAAAGGCAGAATCCTATGGGGTTGCCTTGACCTCTTCTTCATTGTTTTGCATATGATGCTTGGATTGCATAATAGCATTGAATGCAACAACATCAACTATGTCCCATTCAAGGAGGAGTAAGACACCTGCTTGGGTCACCAGTTTCCTTCCTTCTTCAAGAATGATGCTTTTGAATTGTTCCATCAATTTAGCCTTCACTTCATCATCATTCTCCTATTCTGACCTATCAGGTCTTGACTCTCTTCTGCTCTTGCATTTATCCTGATATTCTTCTAGCTTCATTCTCCAAATAAGTTGCAAGAATACAGGAGTTTTCACAAAGGCATCATCATCCATGAATTCCTTGTAGGCTTCCATCCTAGCATCTTGCATATACTGCCCCTTTATATCCATATGAGTGAGCACCAATTATGCTGATCTAAGGGGAGAAGGGATAACAACCTGCATTTCTTGGTCAGTTATAACAATTTCATCCACCAGAACCTCCTGTGGTTCTTGAATCCTTTGCCTCTTAGGGCTTGGCTCTGAGGGAAGCTCCACAAGATCCCTATTTGGTGGTGAATCCAAATCTATAATCTTTATCCCAGCAAGTTTCCTGATCCCATGACTCGGCAGTGATGATGTTTTCATTACTTGTTTTCCCTTTTTATTTCCTGCCTCCTCATCACTGCAAGTATTTTTCCTCCTCCTGTACAGAGGTCTATCCACAGGTGGCTGGTAAACTGGCCTTATTTCCTCAGGCCTCACTTCTGACTCCTGAATCTTGAGGTCTAATTCTAAATTAGCCTTCTTGGTTCTCAAAATTTCCATGATCTCCTTAAAATTGCTCATCAGAAAATCAATTCTTTTATGAAATGGAGTAAATTCCATTAATGGATCATATCTTGGATCCAGTTTATGTACCATGGCTAGCATCTTCTCATATGCAATCCACTTCTTATTTAATTCTTGCTGGTTCAAATAAAATTCATTTCTTATCAAATCCTCGGGGAAGTTGAAAACATGAATGAATTTACCACCCTTAATCTTCTGCCTAAATAGGGCAAAGAATCCCTCAAGGTCATGTTGTCTTCTAGATCCATTCTTCAAATGGTATTCATCAAAATATCAGTCAAAATGGACCCATCCTCCTTTAGAGAACACAAAGTCAGAGACAATTGTATAATCAGGGAACAAAGTCCCTTTTCCCCTTCCTATCAAACTCTCTTCATGAATGCAGCCTAATTGCCACATCACTTCTGCATATCCCATTCTTGATGGCACATTATAAGGGAGAATACGGGGATCTCCCTGGAAACCATAAACCCTCAAAATAGTACTCATAGGGTACAAAATAATGTCACCCCAACTGTGGCATACCTTCAAGTCAGGTTTCCTCATTTTGGGTCTGAGGAAATGATGCAAATCCTTTGGAATTCTTGGCACATTAACCACCAATTTAGCCCTAAGCCTAGAGGCAAAGCAGTTATCAAACTGCACAAAACTAGCACCTCCTTTATTACCAGACATGTCCACACTCCAAGCCTATACTAGTAATCTCTGTCCATTTACATCTTGCCTCAACTCCATCTCTTTTGATAAGAAGTCAGCATTCTCATGCAAAAACATATGCATTAATAAAAGAATATCAAAAGAAAGGAGTACTAGAATCTTTGTTGTGCAACTTCCACAAACCCTCATGTATCCTTTCATCAAGGAATGAAGCATAATCATAAATCGCAAAAAAATTAGGGTGCTGAATCTGCGCTCCCATGAACATAAAAGTGATGGGAATCATAGTGTTAGGGTTGAAACCAATGATTTGGCATAGTGAATAGAATGTCACCAAGAAATGATCAGCAAAACAACTTAGCTTGAAAGGCTCCTGATCAGTTGGGCTGATGTGAATTGTTGAACTACCCACCCTCGCCAAGTGAGGAGGACGCAACCTTGACCTAAAGAGAGGCTGAGATCTAGCATATTCTTGATTCATCTCCTCAAAGTCAATTCGAACCAGAAATGAGCTATACTTACTTAAATCAAAGACCTAACAAATTGTATCTGCATTCACGTTCAACAGAACATTGCCATCGTTATCCCTGACAATTCGTGTGATAGGGTCATACCGTGTAGCCACTGCCCTAATTAGGTCAATATCCATGAATACATTGGGTACCACCAGCTTCCCCATATCGTATCTCCAACTATTAGAAAAAGGGTGAGATACATTGCACTGCCCATACCATCTTCTGAACATTTCCAAACCTGTCATAGGTATTCTGGTGTCTATGATATTGTAGTTCTTACACCTCAATCCCTCACCTAGGGTTGTCCCATTCATCAAGACCAAAAGTTTCCTCCTGTCCTTTTGTTGACAATGGGAATTGGTCTAGGAAATCATCATATAAATTTCTGTGTATGTAATCAACACGGCCAGAATGCTGCTTTGGTGGTGCCATTTTAACAACTATGGCTTCCTCAAAAAAAAATTCGTAGACCAACTAAAATTACCTAGAACGAAATTACATCAGAGTCTTATATTTTTTTTACAATCCAAAAGAAATAGTAACCCTACAACTGTAATCAAGAAAATCACCAACAACACAATGCAACCTTCTTCTTGAATCATGTTCAAATAGAAATAGTGGTAAGAGAAATCAACTTACGGAATTCACGCTACACAGAAAAGCAAACCCGTGCTGAAACTGCTTTGAAAATTTCTATCTCAGGCTTTGGATCACTTTGCAAACACTTGAATGCCTTTATGGCAATATGATTATGATCTTAAATACTCAGAAATGATGAAAATATACAGGCAGATGTCTCATCCGCCATTAAAGCTCGCTTGTGTGCCATGCCAATGACCTCAATTACATTTGATGCAAGTTTAAAATCTAGCCATCGATCTCATCTTTCTGTTAGGGCATCGAATGTCTGTCTTCAAAAAAGCTGACAACACTTCCATGTCATTTTCAAGGGCCCACCATAAAACACAGCTTCAAAAAGTACACATGGCAATCACCCACGATATCATGATCACTAAACCCCTCTTGGTTTAGGATCACGCGATAGCGGGCAACTGTTGATCTCCACCATCAACGGTCTCAACGATCAGAACAAGAGGTAGCACCGATGCATATCTGTCGAGTAGCTTTTCTGCTAAGATTAAGACACCGCCGTTGATTTCAAGCACGTGCATATCTCATGTAGTTTAGTAGCCTACCAAATAATGCCCTAAAGTTCAATGCATAAATTAATCGCTTTATTTACTTCCTTCGGCACTGACAACTTAAGACACGTGGCATCTGCTCGTGATATCGCTATCGCCTAAAAGCTAGCAGTGACGTCATCGTGGGATGGCGAGCAATGGTCAAGATCAAACGTAAGAAGATCAACAATCGGTAAAATACCCCTGCAAAACATTAAAATACTTAGGAAAAATTAAGGGGATAGGGACACTGCCTAGGGCAATGACAGTCGATGACATAAGGTTGTTTTTAATAGTCAAAATACGGACCGATTTAGACTTAGGCGAATAAAAGATTAGCTGAAAATTTTCATTTTATATTAAAAGGGGCCATGCCTAGATGATCAAATAGGACATAAGTTGTTCTTAAAAGACCTTCTCCAAAAGGTAACGACAAAATAGACCCAACCCAACAATAGAATAGAAGGTCTCATGGAAACAAGGCATAAATCCATTCTTCAAACACTCTCCGAATAACAAGGCAAACCAAGAAAATAACAGAAGGCCAAGGATTTGAAAATGAAGCTCCATCAGTGGCTCTAGTTGGGGACACTCATTCCACTACAATGAAGTGAGAATAATAGGATCTCAGGTAGAGCAGACCAATTGCAAAAACAACCAAAAGAAAACCCAGAAAAGACCGGAACCAAGACTAAAAGCAAAACTATATACAAACCTAAACCTATTGTTCATGGAAAACAATACCTCAACTGAAGTACAACTTCAAGAATTGTCCATGAACTGGAAATTCAAGAATTTCACTAGTCATTTCTTGGAGAAAATATGAATCCTCCCCCCACCTATTATTTATCAGGAATGGTCCTAACCAAATTGCATCAAATTTTCCATGTTTCCCCTTGTCTTCTAACCTGGCATTCCACATCAAAACGATATCTCCACTTTGGAAATTTCTTGCAATTGTCTTCTTGTCATAAAAATTTTTTACCTGCAACTGTAACTTGGCATTTCTTATTTGAGCTTCCCTTCTAGTTTCATCTAACTAGATGAGGGCTTCCACTCTTAGTTGCATCTCGTCTTCTATCTCATTATCATACACCTGGACAAATCTATACATTTCCATGAGGTTATTCTAGGGCAACCTTGCATTTATCCCATATACTAAGTCAAATGGGGCACATCCTATTGCTTTCTTCACAGTCACCATGTCTGCCCAGATTGCTAGTTTAAGCTTAGAATCCCATGCCTTCTTACTTTGATCTAGGGTCCTCTTAATAATCTTCATCAAGCTTTTATTGCTTGATTCTACTTGTCCATTTCCTTGTGGGTGGTAAGGTGATGAATAAGAAATTTGGCTGCCATACTTTTCAAAAAATTCAATGTATTCCTCAGATCTAAAACACATTGCATTATCTGATACAATCCTTTCAAGACATCCAAATCTGGTCACTATATTATTCATCAAGAAGTCAATTACCACCTTACTAGTTGCTTTCTTGGTTGGAATCGCTTCCACCCACTTAGTAAAGTAATCAGTGGCCACCAATATCCATGAATGAACCCCACTTGATTTGCAAGTTATCTCCCCTATGAAATCAATACCCCATTGCTGAAATGGAGATTGAACTGCAACTGGTTTTAAAGGTAAGTTACTAGAAAAATTTAACTTACCAAAAAAACGCTAACAAGCATCACATTTCTTCACTAACTGATATGTATTTTTGAAAATGGTCGGCCACCAGAATCTAGTTCTCATTATTTTTTGTGCAGTAGTTTTGGCCATATAATTCCCTCCACAGACTCCACTATGCATTTCATTCAAAAGTTTCTTAGCCTGATCCTAATCTACACACTTTAGCATGACACCTTCTCCATTTCTCCACCAGAGTTCTCCTATTATGATAACATACTTGATTGCATATAACTTCAATTTCCTTTTCTCATTTTCACTCAACTCATCAGGACATTTCATCTTTTGCAAATAATAAATCACATCCTTATACCAGTTACAATGATCCATATCACATATGTGTGATCTCTCTTCTTCTTCAAGCAAATTGATCTGATTAGCTTCCATATTACTTTGGGTCATAAGCTTAGCCAAACCCTGTCCCCTCACTAACTTAGTAATCTGAATTTCAATATTGAATTCTTGGATCCTATTAATCCATCTACACCTCCTTCTTGACACTTCTTGTTGTGTAAAAATATCTTTTACAGCAGCACTGGGCACATAGGCAATTATAGTAGCTCCCATCAAATAGGTCCTGAAAGCTTTGATTGCTTTTACTAGCGCATATGCCTATTTTTCATTTATGTCATACTTGAGTTCTCCTGCCTGCAAGGATTTGCTAAAAAAGGATATAGGTTGCTCAAAACCTTCAGCATTCTTTTGCAGTAACATAGCTGCAATGGTGTGGAAGGAGGCAAATGAGAAAATCTGCAAAGGTTTGGAAAAGTCAGGGGTTTTCAACATAGGTTCTTCTTTAATAGCTTTCTTAATATCATGGAAAGCTTGTGTTGATGCTTCTTCCCACTCGACCTTGGCCCCTTTTTTAAGCATCTTAAAAATAGGGCGAACTATTTTAGCAAAGTTTGTAACAAATCTTCTCAAGAAATTAATTTTCCCAAAAAAGGACTGGATTCCCTTAACATTTCGAGGTTGCAAAACCTTATCTACTGCTATTACCCTTTCTAGATCAATTTTAACCCCATCCTTAGAAACAATATGTCCCAACAACTTCCCCTCTATCACTCCAAAAGTGCATTTCTTGGGGTTTAAGGAGATACCATATTCCAACGCCCTAATGAATATTTTCTCAAGATGTTCACAATGATCATCCTCTTTCTTAGAATATGTTGTCAAGTCATCTTGATAAATTACCAAGAACAAATTAATGAAATCTGAAAATGCCACATCCATAGCTCTTTGAAAAGTAGCTCCTGCATTTGTCAAAACAAAAGGCATTCTCACATAAACATAAGTCCCCCAAGGTGTAGTGAAAGCTATCTTAAATTGTTCAGATTCTTTAACCATGACTTGGTTATAGCTAGAAAACCCATCCATCATGGACATTAATTCATGACCTGTTACTCTTTGCAACATAGCTTCCATATTTGGCAATGGACAGTTGTCTTTTAATGAAGATACATTCAAATTTCTGAAATCCACGTAGAGTCTAATATCTCCATTCTTCTTTCTCACAGATACCAAATTAGATACCCAAGATGAATGTCTAATTGGTTTGATAATTCCTACATGTCTTAACTTAGTGAGTTCTTCTTTCATTTTTGGAGCCAAGGTGGGATTAATAGGTCTTTGCTTTTGCCTAAAAGGTTTAGCATCACTACTCAAAGGAATCTCATGTTGAAACAAATCTTGTCTATAAGCCTTAAGATCATCATAAGACCAAGCAAACACATGCCTGAATTTCCTCAACAAATCAATCAACATCTTTCTTACCTTTGGTGACAACTTCTTTCCAATATATAGTTTCTTTGGTGATGCATCATTCCCTAAGTTCACTTCTTCCAAGTCATTAGGGTGAGGTGTAGGATGATTAATCTTAGCCCTATCCTAGTTATCAAACACTCTTTCAAGGACAACTAAACCCTTAGGAATTGTGTTAGTTTTTAATTGAATAACTTCATTCCCAAACACAGTATCCTTACCATCAATTTTTTCAACAAAGGCTCCAAAATCTATTTCTTGAGTTTCATACTCATCCACACAATTCAAAAATCTCAGTATATCATCATCACTGTCAAAAAATTGTCAGTTCTTAATATTATCAGGGACAGATGGTCTAGTTTGCACTTCGACCTTTGAAATCCCAGCATAAGTCATCTCATCTGACCTTAATGCAATATTTTCTAATAGATCTGCTACCTTATTGTGGCCTCTTTCCATCCACTTTATCCCAAAGGCGTCAAAACTTTCCAATTCATCCCATACAGCATTTCTATATTGTTTTAATCTTTTGTTTTTTGACATGTACAGGGATCTGTCTTGGGAGATTATAAGCTCTGAATCTCCAATCACTTTGAGCTTCTTGATCCCATGTTTTTGAGCCAATCTTAATCCTAACAACAATGCTTCATATTCAGCTATGTTGTTACTGCATTCAAATAGCAGGGTAAAAGAGAATTTAAAAGTTTTACCACTTGGTGACCTCAACAACACACCTGCACCAGATCCCTCCTTGGAATTTGCACCATCAAAGAACACAGTCCACAAATCATCACATTCTGACAGACTTTTAACTTCTGTATCAATTGGTGCAACAGGCTTATCACAACTACTAGGGGGTTCCTCAACCCTAAACTCATTTATGCCATAGTCAATGAAACATGTCAAATCCTCAGCCAAGCTATGCTCAATCATATGAGGCACCTTTGATTCTCTTTCAATCTTGACATCTTTTCCATCAATGCAAAAAGTAGCAAATGATAAATCACATTGCATGTTGCCTCCCATTGAGGCACTCCATTTTCTTGACAACAACATCCCAAAATGGGGGGGAATGTCTGCAACTAAAATAGTCATGGCCAAAGCTATATCAGGATATTGGGTAAGGACATAAGGTAGAGCCCTGATGGTCCCAATAATAGGCACCTCTCTGGAATCCAATGCATAACATTTTCCTTGAGTAGTATCAACTGTCAAGCCCATTGCTTCCATAATCTTTACTGACATAACATTATTTGATGACCCTGAATCTATCATGCAATTTCTCAAAGTTTTCCCATTGATATTAACACTCAAGAAAAAGGGTGTGATGTTCTCCAAACATATATTGACGAAATTCCCTAAGTATACTTGGGGAATTTGAGTTACAATTCCTTCTAACTCTTTCACTTCTATTTCTTCCTTCTCCTTAAGTTCTTTATGATTCTCTTGTTCCAATTTCTCATTAGGGATTCCAGTGATCAAGGCTATTGTCTTTTCTCTATGCTCATCTATTCTCATCATCTCAAGCCATGGTACATTAACCTTGACTTGAGATAATACTTGAAATATATCCACAGGTGTATATTTGGGCAAATGAGGAATTATACCATCATTAGTCTCATTATTCTCCCTTTGTTGTTTTCCTTCAGGTTTCTTTTGCTTTCCCCCTGGAATTACTTCAACAGACTTGGCAATCACTTTAGTTTTTACTAATAGAGGATTAGCATCTTCATTGGGTTTTTGGGCCTCAGATCTCTTTGCCCATATCTTGTCATTTTTGACATCCTTGATTTTAATAGTATCATTTTTGATATCTTCTTTGATATCCTTGCTTTTACCTTTCTGTTCCTTAATGAAAAACTAGCAGGCTTGCCCTGCTCACCACTCACAGTCCTATTTCTTAACTACAATGTACTTCTCATCTAAGCGACCATCTCTTTAGTTAACTAGGAAATTTCATCTTCTGATGGTCTTCTTAAGGATACTGGGTCCTCAGCCTGTTCCATATTGCAGGCATGGTGGTTATACTCACCCTCTTCATCAGAAAAAACCTGTTGATGGTATAATTCACTTTTTTGTCATTGACAATTCACATCAAGCTCTTGCAATTCCTCATCAGAAACAAATTCAACCTCATCAATATATGACCGGCCATGCAACAATCTACATCATTTTGCTCGAAATCAGGGGTGTGCTAATGAACATTTTCTTCCTTTTCCTCTGCAGCAAGTAGCTGGGCAACACCACAAAAATTCTGATCATGAGGGTGTTCACATACCACACACCATGGTCTATCTTGTGCCAAATTTACATAATGCTTATGCAAAGGATCTGGTATCCACTGATCAGTTTTAGACTTCTAGACAGGTAATATTAGTTTTCCATACTTCCAATTTGTATTGTAGGGGTAGTTTTGCAATCTAGGAGGTTTGTCATTTTTATTGTATTGCTGCTTGTCACCTCCAAGACCCTTTTCTTGCTTTGCAATAGTATATTTGATATCCTTCAGAGTAATAAGGACTTTATCCCATTTTTCATCATCTTTAATGCCTGTAGTGGAGGCTTTCTCAATTCTATCTCTAGGATTCTTCAAAAGAGTAGGCTCTTCCCTCCTACCACATTTACCAGAGGCTCTTCTATTACTTTCAATATTAATAGATGCTCTAAAAGCATCCCTCATGGTTCTAGGGTCCTTATCTCGAAGAAGATATGCCATTTTAGCATCAAAAGCATTGAAATAAGTAGTCAAACAAACATTTTCATCAAGCCTCATTACTTGAAGCAATTTGTACATGGCCTTTTGGAATCTAAGGTTAAATTCTATTGCAGGCTCATTAGTTGATCTTTTGATAGTATTGAACTCATTTAACATAAAAATAGCATTTGTTTTGTCACCATATTGTTCTTTAAAACATTTTTCAAACTCCTCCCATGAACCAATACTAGCATAAGGTAGACCCCTGTACCAATCCCTTGCATCTTTTGCCAAGGATTGGAGAAACAATTTCATGATGACATCTTCATGTTCTACCTCATAATCATTTAACATATCAATGAAGCCTTTCAAATGTTCTTCAGCAGAAAAGGCATTATTCCCAGCAAATTTGTTCATCTTTTCCCTCAACTCATCAGGAATAGAGTTTGGATACCCTGGAATACCATCAAAGAATAGTTGTCTATATCTCTCTAATTGTATAGGCCTTGTTTACAATGATCCATCAATTTTATGTGTTTTAGAACCATCTTGATGTGAATTAATCAGCTTGGTGGCCTGGATCCTTGGGACAGAGCTACTTGTGATATTTTCTTGACTAGGTTTAGGATCAATTTTCAAAGTCTCTTGATGACCTGATGAAGTTGTGGCTTGTGCTAGCACATCCAAATTTGTCATCCTTAGGAAACTTATTTTCCTTCTTTTCTCTGCATTTGCAGCCTCAATTTTGTTCCTCTCTAGTTCCTTTGCTAAGGCTTCCCCTTCCCTTCTAACCTTTTCTAAGGAAATTTCTATGTGTGATGATACATATGGGAGGAAATCCTTTTTAGGTTGCTGGGGAGCTATCCTTTCAGTTATTTTGATTCCTTCAGCCTTCTGTTTTCCCTTGTCTACAACAGGTTTAGGATTTGAATTATCTGATTGTGACTTAATAGGGTTCAAAGGCATTGGGTCTGTAGGCTTTGGTTGAGATTTAGATTGACCTTCAAGACCTTCTTTAGACACTGGCTTAACTCCTTTGTCAACAATTTGTTGTACAATAGGACCTTCCTCCTCTAGGTCTGGTACATTTTGGTTCAGGAGTTTCATTGTCGCCAATTTTCTCATCAATCTATCCCTCTCGACAATAGCATTTACCAATTTTGTTTCCTTTTCTTTATCTCTCTTGATTCTAAGCTCAGCCTACCTTTTGATTTCTCTTCTTAAAGAATTAATATCCCTGAAAACATCTTCGGGATCAGGTAAAGTTATGTCAGAACTTGATGTCTCACTCAAATCTATTAGATTTGTGTCTTCCTGTCCAACTAATAAAGGTGTCCCATCATCTTCAGCGGGAGGAGGAGGCACATCACTATTGCATTCTCTATGATGGCTTCGAATTCTACTCCTACTTCTTCTCTCAGCATATTGGACACTAACGGGCCCCTTATTATGACATGTTCCATCCTCTTGGACTAGTGTATTAAATAATGCATCAAAAAATCCACAACTATCTGATTCAGAATGTCTAGATACATGCTCAAAAGTTTTAGGGATAGGATGTAATGGCTTACTTGTACCTTGGAGTATAGGATTCTAGGACATGGGACCAGCATTGCTATTCTCTGGTTTCTTCTTTATCCAATCTTTCTTCTTTGTTTTAGGAAGTTCACCTTCCAATCTGGATTCTGGATGATTCTTCATGAATGACCTAGTTTGTCTCCTAATCTACCTATGGAATTGCCAATTCCAGTCAAGGGCAGCTCGAAGGACCTGGACCAACTGACGAGGATTTTTAAAATAACCTCCTACACTTCGGGCTCTGCAAGACCCAGGAGGGTGGTCCCTATAACATATTTATGATCTCTGCACCAAACTCATAAACATGTTATTAAAAGTTTCATAGATAATCTCACTTAATAGCTCAATAGAATGAGACAAGACTGAAATGAATCGGCTATTCATCAATAATGTCAACCACTTGGAGCATGAGATGGTTATAACATCATTTCGTAACTTATGATAGTCATTTTAATTGCAAGTTGGTGGCAAGCCCTAAGTGAAGACATACAGAAATGGGATTTCATAATTTCATGCAATTTAGATCAGTGCCATATACCATTGGGGAGTCAAGTTTACAAACATTCAGAAAGCAACAACAGATTTAAACACATAACATATTAGATCCTTGGCAATATTGAATTACAATATTGTCAATCCCTATCCCAGCTCAATATTTCTTACCAAATCCTCTTACAAACATACCCATCTATGATTCCATCCAAGAATTTAATTAATTCTTTGAATTAAAGCCAAAACATAAACATACTCATCACAACAATGAGATGAACATCATAATCCTTGATTATTTTATTCAAAATTATGATATGTCTGTATACGGGAGAGACAAGAGCTCAAGATTTATCATCGTAACTCAAATGCTAGTACTATTATAAAACTTGGAATTTCATAAACATAAAACCCATTACAAGTGAACCCCAAACCTAAATTGCCTTAACATTCAGAAAATGAAATTATTACAATATGTTCTGCAACTAGACCTTAGACTCAACCTTCAAAATTTTTGGCTTGCCAACCCCTACTTCTGGCCTTGAAATCCTTGTTATAGAAATGAAGGATCAAACAAGCATCGGGCCAGAAGTTACACATGTCATTAATCGATAGGACCGCTATGAGCCCATTAAAAACCATGATGAAAATACCAAGTCCCGGAGCATCTTCCCTTTGATTCTGTCCATTACACAATAGCTGTTGCATTTGTTACATCTCAAAATATGTGTCCAAAGCCATCATGGAATCTCAACCATAATTAGTTATATCGTAACTGCTGAGCTATTAATCTCGGATAGTAGATACCATTTTACTGCTCTTCAGTCAAATATTTGTCCACCCAAATTTGATACTCTTCATTCGTGGGCCAATTAAAATTCACCACCTCTGTCACTTTAGTATTATAAGGTGTGAACTTCACCGCAACCTGGTTGGCTTCTCTTTCAAATGACTCCAGAAACATGCTAGTATTAATTATTTTGTCCATGCTGCTTACTAACAAGTCATGATCTGAGTCATCACAAATCAATTTGATTTGTGCAGTGATAACTTCTTCTGTCCTTTCTTGCCATTGTTGCAATGTTTTGATGTTTCCTTGTGCATCCAATATATTGGACAAAAAGGTATCACTCCAATCATTAAAACCTTTTACTAATTCTCCAATTTTCTTACCCAAGTCATCAGGTAGGGCCTGGAATCCCTTCAATGTTTTCACAAAACCTTGAGTAGGTTTTAATAATTGAGGCCTATTATTTGCATCAAACTTAGAAGCCCTAAACATAATGTCTAAGTCAGTGGCACGAGGGATCCACTTCTCAACCAAGGGTAAAACAACATCTCGATCTCTATTAATATTTTGCAAACTAGTCAAAAATAAAGAATATAAAGAATGAACAAATAGCAACCTAGCATCAAATTTCTCATTCAAATGCCTCAACACAGTGTTCACCACCTCATTGTGTTTGGCCATGACATCATTCTCACTAGCCTTTAGGGCGGCTTGCAACTCTGTGATCTTACTCATCATTTGCTTTTTGGTGGAATCCACAGAGTATTCCATCTCCTCTTGAACCGGCTCTGGCACATGACTAGGACCTGATGTCTGAATTGGGGACCCAGGGATAGAAATGATTGGGATAGTAGGGGGTAATGACCCCGAAGTAGTAGGTATTTCTCTGACAACAGGAGCATTTGAAGATTCTCCTACCTGCCCATACTTTAACCTGTCTACTTCAGACTGTAGCTCAACATTTCTTTGTTGCATTTTACTGTATTCCCCAATTATTGCATTATATTTTTCCATCAGACTCCTCCTTTTAGCCTCTTCCCTTTCTGCTGTTCTTTGGGCCAATTTGGCCACATTCAGTGTCAAGCTTGTAGCTTATGTTACTAAGGTTTCAAAAGCTCTTTTGATAATGATCCCGCCTCTTAGATTTGGGCTAATATCTACTACATTCAGATTTTTGCCCTGAGGTGCCAGTGCCCATATGGCTAATGTCTCATATTCTTCACTAAAGGCAGAATCCTGTAGGGCTGCCTTGACCTCTTCTTCACTGTTCTACATAGGATGATTAGATTGCATAATAGAATTGAATGCCACAACATCATCTATGTCCCATTCAGGGAGGAGTAAGACACCTGCTTGGGTTACCAATTTCCTTCTGTCTTCAGGAGTGATGCTTTTGAATTGTTCCATCAATTCAGCCTTCACTTCATCATCATTCTCTTGGTTTGACCTATCAGGTCTTGACTCTCTTCTTCTCTTGCATTTATCCTAATATTCTTCTAGCTTCATTCTCCAAATCAATTGCAAGAATACAGGAGTTTTCACAAAGACATCATCATCCATGAATGCCTTACAGGCTTCCATCCTAGCATCCTGCACATACTGCCCCTTTATATCCATATCAGTGAGCACCAATTGTGCTGATCTAGGTGGAGAAGGGATACCAACCTACATTTCTTGGTCAGTTACAATAATTTCATCTTCCAGAACTTCTCGTGGTTCTTCAGTCCTTTGCCTTTTAGGGCTTGGCTCTGAGGGCAGCTCCACAAGATCCCTATTTGGTTGTGAATCCAAATCTATAATCTTTATCCCAGCAAGTTTCTTGATCCCATGACTTGGCAGTGATGATGTTTTCATTACTTGTTTTCCCTTTTTATTGCCTGCCTCCTCATCACTACTAGTATTTTTCCTCCTCCTATACAGAGGTCTATCCACTGGTGGCTGGTAAATTGGCCTTATTTCCTTAGGCCTCACTTTTGACTCCTGAATTCTGATTGACTCCTGAATTCTGAGGTCTAATTCTAAATTAGCTTTCTTTTTTCTCAAAATGTTCATGATCTCCTTAAAATTGCTCATCAGAAAATCAATTCTTTTATGAAATGGAGTAAACTCCATTAATGGATCATATCTTGGATCCAGTTTATGTACCATGGCTAGCATCTTCTCATATGCAATCCACTTCTCCTTATTTAATTCTTGCTGGTTCAAATCAAATTCATTTCTTATCAAATCCTTGGGGAAGTTGAAAACATGAACGAATTTACCACCCTTAATCTTCTGCCTAAATAGGGCAAAGAATCCCTCAGGGTCATGTTGTCTTTTGGATCCATTCTTCAAATGGTATTCATCAAAATATCGATCAAAATGGACCCATCCTCATTTAGAGAACACAAATTCAGAGACAACTGTATAATCAGGGAACAAAGTCCCTTTTCCCCTTCCTGTCAAACTCTCTTCATGAATGTAGCCTAACTCCCACATCACTTCTGTAAATCCAATTCTTGATGGCACATTATAAGGGAGAATATGGGGAGCTCCCTGGAAACCATAAACCCTCAAAATAGTACTCACAGGGTACAAAATAATGTCACCCCAATTGTGGCATACCTTCAAGTCAGGTTTCCTCATTTTGGGTCTGAGGAAATGATGCAAATCCTCTGGAATTCTTGGCACATTAACCACCAATTTAGCCCTAAGCCTAGAGGCAAAGCAGTTATCAAATTGCACAAAACTAGCACCTCCTTTGTTACCAAAGATGTCCGCACTCCAAGCTTGTACAGGTAATCTCTGTCCATTTACATCTCGCCTCAGCTCCATCTTTTCCGAGAAGAAGTCAGCATTCTCATGCAAAAACATATGCATTAACAAAGAATACCAAAAGAAAGGAGTACCAGAATCTCCGTTGTGCAACTTCAGCAAACCCTCATGTATCCTTTCAACAAGGAATGAATTATAATCATAAATCACAAAAAAATTAGGGTGCTGAATCTGAGCTCCCATGAACATAAAAGAGATGGGCATCATAGTGTTAGGGTTGAAACCAATGATTTGGCATAGTGAATAGAATGTTGCCAAGAAATGATCAACAAAACAACTTAGCTTGAAAGGCTCCTGATTAGTTGGGCTGATGTGAATTGTTGAACTACCCACCCTCACCAGGTGAGGAGGAAGCAACCTTGACCTAAAGAGAGGCTAGGATCTAGCATATTCCTACTTCATCTCCTCAAAGTCAATTCGAACCAGAAATGAGCTATATTTACTTAAATCAAAGACCTAACAAATTGTATCTGCATTCACGCTCAACAGAACATTGCCATCGTTATCCCTGACAATTCATGTGATAGGGTCATACCGTGTAGCCACTGCCCTAATTAGGTCAATATCCATGAATACATTGGGTACCACCAGCTTCCCCATATCGTATCTCCAACTGTTAGAAAAAGGGTGAGATACATTGCACTGCCCATACCATCTTCTGAACATTTCCAAACCTGTCATAGGTATTCTGGTGTCTACGATATTGTAGTTCTTACACCTCAATCCCTCACCTAGGGTTGTCCCATTCATCAAGACCAAAATTTTCCTCCTGTCCTTTTGTTGACAATGGGAATTGGTCTAGGAAATCATCATATAAATTTTTGTGTATGTAATCAACACGGCCGGAATGCTGCTTTGGTGGTGCCATTTTAACAACTATGGCTTCCTCAAAAACAAATTCGTAGACCAACTAAAATTACCCAGAACGAAATTACATCAGAGTCTTATATTTTTTTTACAATCCAAAAGAAATAGTAACCCTACAACTGTAATCAAGAAAATCACCAACAACACAATGCAACCTTCTTCTTGAATCACGTTCAAACAAAAATAGTGGTAAGAGAAATCAACTTACGGAATTCACACCACACATAAAAGCAAACCGTGCTGAAACTGCTTTGAAAACTTCTATCTCTGGCTTTGGATCACTTTGCAAACACTTGAATGCATTTATGGCAATATGATTATGAACTTAAATACTCAGAAATGATGAAAATATCTGAGTAGACGTATCGTTCGCCATTAAAGCTCGCTTGTGTGCCGTACTAACGGCCTCAATTACATTTGGTGCAAGTTTAAAATCTAGCCGTTGATCTCATCTTTCTGTCAGGCCATCGAACGACTGTCTTCAAAAAAGCTGACAACACTTCCATGTCATTGTAAAGGGCCCACCATAAAACATAGCTTCAAAAAGTACACATGGCAATTGCCCACAATATCGCGATCACTAAACCCCTCTTGGTTTAGGATCACATGATAGCGGGCAGCCATTGATCTCCACCATCAACGATCTCAACGATCAGAACAGGAGGTAGCACCGATGCATATCCTTCAAGAAGCTTTTCCGCCAAGATTAAGACCCTGCCTTTGATTTCAAGCATGTGCATATCTCATGCGGTTTAGTAGCCTACCAAATAATGCCCTAAAGTTCAATGCATAAATTAATCGCTTTACTTACTTCCTTCGGCATTGGCAACTTAAGACACGTGGCATTTTCCCATGATATTGCTATTGCCTAAAAGCCAGCAGTGACGTCATCGCGGGATGGTAGGCAACGGTCAAGATCAAACGTAAGAAGATCAACGGTCAGTAAAATACCCCTACAAAAAATTAAAATACTTAGCAAAATTAAGGGGAAAGGGACACCGCCCAGGGTAACGACAATCAATGACATAAGGTTGTTTTTAACAGATAAAACACAGACTGGTTTAGACTTAGGAGAATAAAAGATTAGCTAAAAATTTTCATTTTATATTAAAAGGGGCTATGCCTAGACTATCACATAGGACATAAGTTGTTCTTAAAAGACCTTCTCCAAAAGGTAACGACGAAATAGACCCAACCCAACAATAGAATAGAAGGTCTCATGGAAACAAGGCATAAATCCATTCTTCAGACACTCTCTGAATAACAAGGAAAACCAAGAAAATAACATAAGACCAAGGATTTGAAAATGAAGCTCCATCAGGACTGAAGCATAAAATTATTGGAAATTAAATTAAGATCTCTTATCAAATGATTTTTACCTTCAATATTCTGACTACAATAATTTTGTTCCTCCTCATTGATATTCTTGGAGAAGTCTAGTTAATCAACCTTCAACTCCTCCACTTTCTCCCTAGTTTTTGAATCCATATTCATCTAATCTCCTTATTTTTTCCCTTTCATGCAATACTGATCAAAAGGCGTTAAAAATCTGAAATCTTCAGGTTCACCTAGGAATTGTTCAAAAAAATTAATAACCTCTCCTTGTTTAGGAAAATATTTCCTGGTGAGCTCTGCATATTGTTAGAATGTCTGAGCTGCATTAAAATTTAAAGATTTCATGAAATATTCATCATACCAACTTGATATTTTTGTAACTAACATATCATTTTCCCAATTCTGAAACATAGATTTGCAAAACCCTTCCATGACCAACCAATCAAATTCCTACAAGCTAGCAAGAGCTTTGCTGAATTAAATTGGTTAAACCCTTAGGCTAGAAGAATCAAGGCTCTGATACCACTATGATGTCTCTTGCTTTTATATTACCACATTTTACTGCCATTAAATTTGGTTTAATAATATAAATGCAAACCCATTTTAAAAAAATGATTTTTAATCAAATAGTGAAATTTGGTATGTAGAAATTTACACCAAATTGTCCATGAACACTCCAGATTTTATTGCAGCAAAGGGAAGAGGTTTTCTACAGAAATTTTGGCAACATAACTGCCTATAAAATTCACTTTCAGATCTACAAAGGCAGATTACAATAAAAATCTCAAAAATAAAGCTCAACTAATGCAAACCACTACTAGAAAATGTAAACATTTGCACCCAAATGTTGCGCCATTTACCAAATATTAATAAATTTTCTTGATATCATTAATATGAAAAAATAATAGTCATATGGAAGCCATATAATCTATAGAAAAAAAGCATTAAACAATCACAAAATTCTTACACCTAAACCCCTACAAAACCACACCTGCAACACATTGAGAAAACAATCTAAACTACACTGTTGAGCACAATGGAAATATTTGTATGATATTACACCTTGATGACCCTCGAACTCCCATCCTTAGTTCACCTAGAAACCTTCAAAATCCCATTCTCAAGTCTCCTTCTCCATAGGTTTGTCAGCCTCTGAAGAACAACAAAAAAATGCATTAGCAAAACAAGATGGAATAAATCCATGAAAAAGTTAATTTTTCCTTATATGATTTCATGCAAGATTCCAAAGTTATAACTTCCAAGATTCCCATGCCAAAAAGAGGAGGATAGATCATGCTAGTAAAATAACTTCCATTTTCCAATTTGTTTCTATTTATTACCACTTTCCAAGATTCTTTGTTTTTTACCTGATTTGATTTTTTGCTTTAATTTATGCTTTTTGACCCCAAACTTGCTCCAATTTAAGCCCACACCAAAATATGGAGGAATTAAAATTATGATGTTTATTTGATGTCTTGATAATGTTTATTTAGTCAAATCACCAAATAAAATATATAGTCTTTTCCAAAAAATCTTCGAGTCCTATTTTACTATTTTTTGTACTCGAGCTTACTATTCTACGTAAGTTGCCATTTTTAGAGAATTTTGGAAAGGGGACATGAAATTGTAGGTGAATATCACCCAAGTCCCAATATTATCCCTCTTATTATTTACCAAAAGAGAGAGCGATAATCAACCCAAGAGATTAACCTCATGTGTAGGAATGGTTCAATCCATTCTAAACCCTACTAGTGGGACTCAAACCTATAATGTCAATTTTTTCTTAAGTCTCAAAATTTTTATGCACTTAGGTCTCATTTTTATCATCACATATAACTAATCTAATAAATATATGCATGGGTCTTCATTTACCAAAATTTCCCACGTCTTGTCATCTTTGTCTTTCATGTGCCTTAACATGCATTCTATGTTGCAAAAATATAAGAAATTTGTAAATGTGGATCTCTTTCTAGCTATTTCTCTTACTATAAGTCAATTGTTATAATTTTAAATTTTTAAGGTTTCAATTCTTGATATCCCTATTGGCCTTTTTGTTGCACCAAAACATTGGCTTGTTAATGCTCGATACAAGCTCCAATTAAGATCCATGGGAGGTGGTTAAAACATGTCGCAAACCCGGAGGGAGATGCTGGTGGTTAGTCCTCATGGGGGGAAGAGCTGCTCCTAAACCTCCTGATTGTAGACTTATCTTTTGTTTCAATTTGATGGCCAGATGATACACCTTAGATAGGGAGTCAATCTAGATAATTTCTTTGCAAGAATAAACCAATCAAGGGGTCAACTACCCTTAAATACACCTGAATAGAAATATTCTCATCCACTAAGTAAGGATCTTGCAACCTACAAAACATCCTTTGGAATCTAGTGTTGAATAGAGGTAGTGGCTCATGATGTTCCTTTCTTATGGTGGAAAACTGGTGATACAGGATGGCAGGGTCTACATAGACCCTGAATTGATTAATGAATGCATTTTTTAAGTCTTTCCAACCCATAATAGATCCTTAAGGTAGATTTAAGAACCGATTATATGCCATGTCACCTAAAAAATAAGAAAACAATCTACATACCACATCTTCATGAGCCACATGAGAATGAGTACAAGCATCTTTGAAATATTGTATATGCTCCTTAACGCTTCTTGATTCCCCATGCATGTACTTGGGACCAAAAAATTCTGGATTCTTGGGTAGATCATGGATTCCCCCTGGAATAGTCCCTAGTGGAGAGGGGTTATTCACAAAGTAAGCCATGGGTATGATTGGTTGAGCAGTCGGTGATGATATAGGTTGAGCTGATGGTGATATTGGCCGAGCTAGTGGTGGTGATGTAGGTTGAACTAGTGATGGTGTACGTGGGTTTGGTTGAAATCCAGGTGGAGTTAGCGGTGGTGGCAACGGTGGAATCAAAATTCTATGAGCATGGGGTCTAGGTCTAACCGGGGTTTGGAGTTCTTCTAATAGTTCAGGCTCAATAGAGGATCTGAGAATCATCTAGTACTTCTCCGGTGAGAATGACCTAATGAAAGTTAGCTTGTTCCTTCAACCCTCCTTCTAGCACCAAATCTGTTGATGGTGAAAATGACACAAACAACGTTAAACAGAATATATCTACTCGATTTATTCTGAAAAAGATAAACATATAGTAGCCTAACTCCCAAGGTCCTAGTAGTTGGTTCTCAATTGTTTGGTGTCACTCAACTGGTTGATGTAACCATAATATTCAAGGGGCCTTTGCTGGTAACAAGGAATGCAAGAAATAACAGATTCATCAATCTATATTTAATGAAGAGGGGGTTTTTAAATAAAAGAAAAAGATAGATGAAGGCATATATCAGTGAAACATGAAGAAAAATTATCTAATATCCAGACATATATTTTCAACAACTAATGTTACTCCAACAGATCTAGAAAACCATAGCATGATTCAATTTACAGAACAGTCTATACTATTGCATGCATCTAAGGTGCTTAATTTAACCATCACAATCACACATCATAGATACTTTAAAGATTCCAAAAGAACAAACTTTCATTTGTTGCCAAAATCATAGATCAACAAACTTTCAATAATTCAATCCATAAAAAAAATAATGAAATAATCTTTAAATCTGGTTCTTTCTAATGATTTTCATCACATAAGAAAAAATTATCCTTTAACACAATCACTGACATATAGATAGACTATAATTCATTAATCTTATCCAGTAAACTCAATTCCAACACCATATTGTGTAAAAACCTATATTTATATTCAACTGTAACTAATAAGAACAAAGTATCTCTGTAAAAACTATGAAAAATCCTATCTGCTACTATCAGGTGGCTAATCTTATTCTCATCAGCTGACCTTTACAATATGGTACCCTACCAGTATATATAGATGTACAAAATATGAATTCCTCTCTATCAAAAGTCAAAATCCACCTTTTTAGGAGCTTAAATTTTCTTGGAAACTCAGATCAATTGATCTCTAGTTCCCATATTGATTATCTAGTAAACATGGAGAGAAAAAGAGAGAGAAGAAAAAGAAAACCATGTGCCCCTAAGACTACCATTCATGCATGTGAATGAGAAAATAAAACCATGCACCCATAATACTGTCAATCATGCATGCGGATTTTTCTTTGAAGTGTACTCATCATAACTAGAGAAGACTTGTTGAAGCATATCCAAATCTGGTCCATCAATCCAACTATCTTTGAAGTTGATCCTTTTCAATTCAGTAGAAGCAAATTCTCCCATGTCTCTCAACTTTGTCAACTACCTTCTAGCAGCCCTTACCTCTTCTCTAATATCCATTAATTGTTCTAATATCCATTAATCGATCCAACAATAGATCTTCTCCATTATCTCCCTTTTGTATGACCTCTTTAAGTCTACAATCCCACTTCTCTTTCAACTGACTTAAAGGCAAGCCTTCCTTCACTGACATATCAACATTCACTAGAATAGAAACTACAGCTTCTAGCTCATCAAGTTGTTCATTTAGATCATCATTAGAATTCTAATATTCATTCTTATGTTTGTACAAAAATTCAGCTCTAAATCAGATGATGTTGGAGGCTTTTTCCAAGAAATTTGTGTTGTCCTCTTCAAGAATTGACTGCTCTAGAAGAGTGGATTTAGACAATTTATTGATCTCTCTCAGTTTCTGGATATACCCTCTATACTCCTCCTATTGTTCTCCAAATTCTTTAGCATGCTGACTCATTTCTTCTATTAGCTTCAAATCTTTCTCATGAACCTCATAACCACTTTCTAACACCTCACCTACTTCTTGATTAAGCTTGTTGGTCCATCTATCCATCATCTTAGCCTTACTCCTTATCAGCACCAAATCATCCACCTCTCTCTTGCTAAGAAAAATTGGTGTCTCTATGGTGGTAATTTGTTGTGACCTTGGAGCAAAAACATTCTTCAAGAGGTGTGTAATTGATCCAATTGAACCTTAAGCTCATCCTTTCTATGTTTATCCTTTATCATCCTTGATTTGGTGGATGATTCTACCACATCTATTAAGTTCATTTTTTGATTTCTTTGTTTCTTCCTAAATAGACAATTCCCAACTGGTAATCAATTAGTTGCATATCTCCCACATCCTTATCCACCAATGGTATTGCACATTCAGAAATAATTTCTCCTCCTTCAGTGAGTCTAGTGGAATGCAAAATTTTAACCTTCTTCTTAGGTCTTTCTTTTTCAATTTCTTTCATCATGTCATCCCAATTAAGAGGTTGTGAGGGTTTTATTGGCCTATTTTGAAGATCGCGTTTTAACCAAGTGGGAGAACTTGGAGTAGTTTCGATTATAGTAGAAGAAGAAGCAAAAGTTGTAGAGGACAAAGGTTGTAGCATATTAACCTTAGGTTGAGGATCAACCTCCTATACATCTTGTTGTTCTTGCTGTACATTTTCTTTTGCAATCTTCTCAGCTTCTTCCATGTCCTTTTGTTATTGCATCTTCTTGTCTTCTTGTTCCTTCTTCAATTTTTCCTCTTCCAACCTTTTCTCCTCAAGTAACCAGTTTATCTCTTCTTCCAAAGGTTTAAGTCTATCTAAGGCTTCCTTTTCTTTTTGAAGCTCCTTGGCCGGCTCCTCGGCATCTCTCTCTTTTTTTGTGCATTCTGCTTCCTCCTTATTCTTATAGGCTTCTTCAATTAGCTTCAATTTGGCCACAAGGGATTCTCTCTCCCTTTGTTGCTTAGCCTTTTCCTCCTCTAGGTCATGGATTTTCTGCACCATCTCTAGCTTATCAATTTTTTCTTTGGTCTTTAGCTCCTACTCCTTCTACCTTTGTTGTTTCAACACTTTGTCAGCTCTTAGCTTGGCTTCCATTTGTTGTTGCTGAAGTAAGGCATCTGCTTGTGCCTTAGCATCTATTGCCTTTTTGTTCTCCATTTATTCTGCATGTGCTTTATCATCTAAAGATTTCTTTGCTTTCTCAAACAGTGCACATTGATCTTCTTTAGTTAACACATGCTCAGTTTCTACAGGCATCTCCCCTTGCACATCCTTTTTTGACAAAGTCTCATCAGAATATGTTTCAATATCATGGATCTCCATCTCCATTTCCTTCCCCTTTAAGGTTTCAGCTATTTCATGGAGATTCCCCTCAGGCATTTCTCCTCCTTGTTTCTCTGTAGGAAGGACTTGAGTAGATTACTCTCCTGAAAATGATACTAGTGCCACCACTCCTATTGGAACATTTTCCTCCAGTGCCTCAGGTTCATCTTGAGCCGAAGCTTCTAGCTCAATTTATTCTACATCAGGAGGGAAAAAATCTAATGGTTCTTTAGGTGGCCCTCTTCTCTTAGTTATTTTGTATCCCTTTCCTTTCTTGGGAGTTGAATCTCTAGGAGTTTTAGCTCTAAGAACAACCCATTGGATACTCCTATATAGTATCGATCTTGCTATATGTTTGATATCAATGGTTTCCTCAACATCCCAATTTATTGGATCCAAAATATTTGTACCTATGCTTTGTGCATCATAGCAGGGATCCAGCATCACCCCATCATCTGATAGTGCATTAGGAACATCATTTGTTACTCCAAATTCCACCATGAGTGAAATAGGTAGCCTCTCATACTTCCTCTTTCTGAGGTCATACTCATCTTGGAGATCACTCCAGAAGTCTTCCAGCAAGTTGAAGTGTTTAGAAAAGATTGAAGCCAACAAAGAATTCATCTTCTTCTTTGGATCAAAACACTTTCGAGAAGTGTATAAGCCCAACTTCAAATGCACCAATTCACTAAAAATCACTTAAGCTCCCATAGGATGTGGGAAACTATACTCACCCAGTTTCAGGTGAACTTGTGACAACCGAGTTTGTTTTTTCTTGCCAACCGAGCATTGACCCCTAGAGCTTGATAGACAAACTCCATCAAAATCATCCTTTTGTTGTAGAATCTTGGAAGTAAGTGGAGATGACCCTCAAATCGTGCCAACCTGAAATAAGTGGACTTGGGGTATTGGATATACAAACATCCCCATTCTATGATAAATTCCATGGCCTGCTAACTTAACTTGTACCCTGCATCTCCATTAAGTTGGTTAATAACCACATACAAAAATGCATCATTAACCCTTCTAAAGTGTAGCTCAGAAATCTACAGGGACAAGTGGTTATAATGATTCCATAATTTATTTTTCCTATTAGCTTCTCCCAATACACCTACTCGGTTCAATATCAGGAAGATGCCTCCTTTGGTTGCTGCATAGATAACATAACAGTTCATGAAGAAGCTATTATTTTCCCTTACTCTAGTAAGCTTATCATGTATGGTATCTGAGACAATCATAGGCCAATCAAACTATTGCTTTCCATCAAAGATTGTCTGAATAAATGGAAACATCCATTCCTTGAAATGATATGCATCCCTCTTTCCAAAATCTCTAGATGGCATCATTATAAGATCTGATACCTCCTTGTATAAATATGCCCTCTTTGGCTGATTTGAGAGCTTGGTCAAGGAATTCTTCTATGTTCTTAACCATTTATTTTTTAAGTGCACCCAATTGGCATCTTTGTATTTTCTATACATCTCCAAAGCCTTTGCTTCATTCAGCTGTGCCAGGTTCTTCGAATCAGGGACACTAAACATAATTTGAAATATTTGAGGATTTAGGACTATGATCACATTATCCTATGGATCAACACACTTCCTGGTGGCGGGATTATAAGCTCCAGCTACTGTCATGATCAATTTTGGGCATTGGATGGATAGAGGAAACACAATGATGTGAGCCAAACCAAACTCAACTATTCTTCTAGTTCTCCCTTTTACATCCTCATTAAATGTTTTTGAGTACAACTCCTCATAATTGAATGGGCCTAGATTGGTATTCATTATATCCACCCAATCATATTCCACCTTGCTAACAGTGACAACAAGACCCCTATGGTTATACAATAAGGTATAAGGCAGTTGTTTCCGTTTAACCTTCTTAGGCTTAGTTGATGCCTTCAAAGTTTCTGCAGGCTGACTCCCCTAAGCAGCTTCTCCTTATATTGCTGACATTCTTTAACTTCCTGCAACAAAACCTTAAATTATATCTTTGAACAAATATAACAAAATATGCTTTAATTTCTTACCCTTCTAAAATATACTAGAGGTAGAACTAGGCAGAAAACATTCTAAATAGTCTCTTTTAAAACACTGTCGGGATCAGAGTCAAAACAGTATTGATATTATAGTAATAACAAGGCCTGATAGGACTCGGAGTTGGAATGGTAACCGGAATTAGAATTGAAACAAAAACTGATTTGGTTCCATGAAAATTTTCCAATTTTATATTCAGTTCCGCTTCCCCTTATGCTTGGGTTACCAATATTTTGAAAGCCTGCTTCTTATTGTAAGCAGAGTCAGAGACGGGATGGAAATGTAATCGATACCTTCTACAAAACATGATTCAAATTCTAAATCGATTATGATCCCGCTTCCACCTAAAATAACCATGCCATCATAAATTCTTTCTAAATGATAATAAACACTAAGATCTAGGAATCAAGGTCATATCAAAATGAAAGGGGCTTAAAAATAACCTATATAATATCATCCCCATATGACCGTGAGGAAACCATAATAATTAGGGCATCATATTTAAAACAAAAATGCATGAAAACCCTAACTCACTAAACCTAGATTTCAAACAATTTAGGGCATGAGTTTTAACATAAATTCAAAATAAACAAATGATGGGAAACATAAATCTTAAGTAAAGCATAATCTACCAAACCCTACTCACTGTAAAAACAAAAACTAATCTACCATTAAAAACCTTACAAAATAAAATAACAGTAACTAATCCATGCTATTTAAAACCTAGGGCATCTTAGTATGGTCATGTTTAAACGTGAAAATGATTGAGATAAAATAAACAAACGAGCAACCAAAACACAAGAAAAAGAAAAACACAGAACGAAAAGAAGAAATATGAAGAACATAAACTCTTAAGAGAACCAAGAATCACAAAATCACGAGAAACGAACGACCACGTAAAATGAAAAATGCAAAACACAATGAAAGAGAACATAAACCCTACCTCAAACGCAAATAAATAGGTTAACCCTCTGAGATGATTTTTCCCATGATTATATCCCTTTCAATAAAATCACATGTCCAAATGCTCCACTACAACTTTGCTTCACTCTTGATCTTTTAAACAATGATAATAACTTCCAGTTAACCCCTAATTAAGGTTAAAACTGCAACTTCGCACGTGCATGGTACATGTCATCAATGCCATAAATGCGGCAGATCAGAGTCAAAATCACAGAGGAAGCTAGCACATTACTGTTGTGTGACTTCAATTAAGTCAATTACCAAAATGGTGGGAGTGGAATCAGAGTTGAGATTTATTTAGAAACTTTGCCAAGTTTCACATGTGGTTCCCATTTTGACTCTGGTTCTTCCAACAAAGAAGAAAACAAAACAAAAAGTCAAAAATAAAAACACAAAGACAAAAACAAGAAAAACCAGAATAAAACCTAAGTCTAAACAAAAAGACCAAAAGGCAGAGGCGGAGGTGGAAACAAAATTGAATTTGAAATTTGAACTAAGTTTAGACTTAAATTCTATTTCAGCTCTTGCTCCGACAAAGACAAACTAAAAAACAACAAAAAGATCGTCAGGACAGGGATCAAAATCGATTTTTGAAACAAGTTTCAAAACCTGATTTAGTTCTGGTTCCGGTTCCGACAGAACAAACCAAAGAAAAACAAAGTACTGGAGAAGAATAACTTCAAACTTTTTTTGAAAACAAACAAGGACAAAAACACAAAAAGGGGGACCCATTTTGACCAAGGCAAAAGATGGGGTGGTTATGCAAAGCATAACACTTAGACCATTGACAAGCGAAACCAAGATGGGTGATATGTATGAAGAAATGATGTGGCATTGTTAAAAGATAAGAGACATGAGGATTATGAGTTGAAAGAATTAGCATTTGGTCTCCAAGGACAATGTTGCATAGGGATCATTTGTCTTCTTCGAGGGATGGGTGTGCATAATTCTATGAAGGAAATGACATGATACTTTATGGATAGTGTATGACCAAAGGATAAACATGTCAAGAGTTTTCTCAAAGCATGATTTATGTTTGTACCCATGTTCTTATCAAGATCAAGGAAGGTGGAAAAATGGATGGAAATGATATGGGTTGAAGGGATAGATGGAAATTTCATAAGAAATTTCATTCGAGGGTATGGGAGATGATGCAACTTGCCCCCAAGTGTAGTTGTCCACATAGAAAATTGATTCTACAGATGATGCCTATTTTCTAGGTTTTCTTAATGGTACTCATCGAAAGTGCCATAAAAATGGTTTTCACTATTGGATGAAATTTTTTCTCTTTACTATTTTTTTTCTTTTTTTATTGTTGCTACCAAGATGCCTATTTGAAAGGTTTTCATCAAGGTACCATTTTTTTATAGAACTTTCTAATTTTTTTGTATTTTTTCTCATTTATTTTTATTTTTCAAGACTTGATATTTTAGATGATCATTGATTTTACTGAACCCATTGATGGTTTTGATGTAGAGACTAGTGCTATGATATGCCAATAATGACCTTCATGGAGTATTTTCCTTGTTAGGATCATAGTGCTTGAATATAAGTCATCAATGTCATTGCGACCCTTGTTAATACTAGAGTCGGCCTTATTAGAATACAAACATTGCAATAGAGTGCCATGAGAGTCCTTACAATAAAAATTTGATACCAAGATGCGATGGATTTGTGAGGTATGAATTTTAGAATGATGGATGATGGTAGATGTGGAAGGACTTTTTGGAAATTTGGATGAATCACTTTTATATGACTTGCTTGATGACCATTTTGAAAGAGGTGGAAATTTATTATATGTGGGAGTCCTCTTTTCTTGTGGCTCCACATTCTCATTGAATTTTGGATTTGAAATATTTTCTTTCCTTGATCCATTTTTCTTTGGGATCCATTTTAACTCTATTTGTCCACTTAGATTTTTTATTTATTTGATGGCCTTTGACATTTAATTTTGAACTTTGGATTTGTAATAATTTTTTTATTTTTGTTGGTTCTGAATGGAAGGTTTATTCATGTTGGAATGATATTTTATGGTATGAATGGAAGCACTGTCGGTAGAAAACTTATGATAAGAACTGCTCATGGCCCCCATTTTGATGTTTGTATCAGATAAAGTTTCCTCCAATATCGAGGAGGTACCACTAACATCACTATATTTTATGACTGACAAATATCCAAGGCCTTGATGTTTAGAATTTTCCTTAAACTGTACGGGTTCTCGAATTACTTGCTCGTGCAATCCTAGTCCTTTTCCTTGATATTCCATGTTCTAACAAAGTCTATTTTCAATGGGGTATTTTTTTTTTTGAAAAAAGTATGATAACCCATCACTGTGTATGTAGACACTATTACTTGGAATCTTCTCTTCTGCAAGAAATCCTACTCTAACAAAGATAGATAATCCTAGCTAATAAGATGTCATGGCTTCATTGACATGTTGGATATATTTCTAATTAACACCTTTGGTCTGATTTTGTGAAACATTGGATTATGACGATTCTTCAAAAGATATTGTTAATTCCAAGTCGATGTAGAAACCTTCCCTATGGTCATTATCATGGAGTCCAGTGAATTCAGCTATAGCTTGATCATTTGCAAATATGTCTAGAGTGGGAGACTCTTGTTCTACAAGATCATCTATGTTTCTAAAGGAGGAAAGTGTTTCATTTTGGGAAATGGAAGTTCTCAAAGTTTGGGTAGGATCAACCTCAAATTTTAAATCATGAATGGCATGAAGGTCGATGAGTGGATCATTTTGGATTTCTTGATCAATAGTAGTGTCTTGGTAAAAGATAGGTTTGTCTTGGATAACTTGTTTGGGAATGGGATCTTGATTAAGGATAAATGTATTTTGGCTGCTATGGTTATCTAAAAGGAATTCTTGAAAGTTTTAAGGATGGGGTCATGGGATGGACTACTTCAATCTTGACATGAAGGTTAATCTATGATGTCATGCTTTGGAATTTCTTTTTGACATGTATCCTCAAGTGTAGGCAATGGGATGTTATTTTGGAGACCATGAACAATTAAATTCTCATGACTAAATGTAGGTTGGGATAGAGTGAATAGGAATGGATTAGCGAATGATGGACTAAGATAGGATGTGGAGGCTTGGAATGGGTTGATGGATGATGGACTAAGATATGATGTGGAGGCTTGGAATAGACTAGTGGGATTTTTGTTGTGGATTAATGGCATGATTGTGCTAAGGGACTCTTGATAATGAGGGTAGATGGATGGAAGACTAGAGTTTATGGGTTGTTGATAAGAGGGATATGTGGGTAGTTGACCATGGGTTGAGTTTCATTGGAATTTGGATTGGATAATTTGTATTTTGAATTCTATGGCTTGTTGGTATTGACCCATGTAGAGAAATTGGTATTCAGCTTGACTAGTAAGCATATCAAGGTGAATGAAAGACATGGTGGTGGGCAGTAATGTAAATGATATGGAATTATGTTTATAAATGATATGATTTTAGTTTATATTTTTGGATTTTTTGGATAGAAGGAATGAATGCTAATGCAACTATGTTTTTGTTATTTTTCCAGAAATTAAAGGATGCTAAATGTTGATTAATGTCTAAAATGATATTCTAAAATGACTGTGTCTAAGTATGAAAAAGTGTAAGCTATCTTTTAAGGTAATCAATTTTGGAAGATTTGAAAAGAGGTTACTAACCATCTAAATTTTGACCAAGGCTTCAATTTGGTTTGTCAAGGGACCTTTCATTGACTAAGAGATAAAAGTGAGCTCCCAAACTAGACTGTTGAGCTGGAAAGACTCACCAAGATGCCAAAAGATATGTGTGACAAGTGACAAGGTTCAATGAAAATTTTCGTTGAAGCAAGGGCTTATCAAGTGTATGGAAAGTTGGCCTATTCTAAAATTTGCAAAGGTGATTTTCCTAAAAGTCTAATTGATCTAAAGGCAATTAAGACTCCTAAAATGTAGCTAAAGTTTGTAAACTAGTATGTCTACCTCTAAGACTAAATGATACCTAAAGGATACAATTGTGAAAAGTATGTGCAAATTGTTATGGTTTATGTTGTGAGATCATTGTGAAAGGATAAATTAGAGACTGATATGACTGTTTTGATCTTAGACTATGACAGTGAATTTTGGTTTTTTGCTAATCGGGCAATTGTGGTTCAGTTTTACAGATGTGTCGTAGACTTTTAACAAATGTGGTTTTGAGTGTCATATGTGGTTTTTTTGGTAAGCTATGTCTTAGGTATGTGATAGGAAAGTGTGTCACTCTAGACTACAAATGTGGCTCATAAAGTTAGATCCATCACAAAGGGTCTCAAATGCAGTTTTTAGTCTATCAAAGTAGCAGATACAAGTTTGACACTTGTGACTCAATAAAGAAGATGTGGTTTTTAGATTGAAAAATGTGACTCAATATGACTAATGTGACTCGGTTTGACAGATGCATGTTTCTGGTTAAAAAATGTGACTCATGAAAGAAGATGGATGTTTCTAGTTAACAAATGCGGGTTTCTAGTAAATTGTTAGTCTGACTCAGTTTGTTTTGTGATCAAATTTTGGAAATTAAAAACACTCAGAAAAAATTATATTCAGGTTTGATGAGCATGTATAATTCTACAAGACAAGTACAATCCTAATGTTGGTAATGACATTATCTGTTGAATTCTCAATTGGGTTTCCCTAGTTGTGCTTATTCAGAGCGGATGATTAGAAGCTTGACCACACTTCTTGCATCAACCAAGCTTCAGTTCTCATCAAACTCCCATGGAAAACTTTTCATCTCTACTAAGAACTGCATGAACATGATACAACTTCAGAGGTCTGACCTCTTGCACTAGCAAATAGAAGGTTTTTGGTTACTAAAAATAATTGGCTCTTAAAACAAGCACCCATTTAGGTGGCTATATGTGAGGTAAGATAAACTTGTCTATATAACACATAAACACCTATAATGCTAATTTTTCTAGTAGCTTTCGCATTTGTATACTAGTCGAGAGTAGCTTGGTGAAAAAGCTTTGTTGTCAGATTGAGTCACCTTAGCGTGAGTAATTTTTCCCACCAAGGTAGGCCCAGATGTAGAGTCAATAACAATTTCTCTTACACCCAAGATTGCACAACTGTGGAAGGGGAGAGGATACTTTCTTTATTGAATCGGGTTCTAATATAAATAAATCAAGCATAGTAGATAGTGATTAATTTTAAGCCCAAATGAAAATTTTCTAATCTAATGAGACAATTTGTTTCAAAATTATCTTCGACAAGCAGTCTGCAAAACAATCCATTAGTAGTCTGATATTTATCTTCATCAATCATCTTGCAAAAAGGTTTGAATACTTTTCTTCTATGAAACATCCTGCAAGCACTATGTTAACTCCTTAAGATCACATGCTGCAAACCTCGAAATAGTTATAAAATATTGAAATGATGAAAATGAAAATTCAGAATTTTGGAAATCAGAAAATTATTATTTTTACTAGCCAAATGCATCGCAGGAAGCCAAAAATATTTCATAAAAAGTTAGATGCATCACAGGAAGTCAAATGTGTCACAAGAAGCCACCAATACAACACAAAAATTTAGATGCATCACAAGAAGCCACAAATGCATCATTATGGCTTGCAAATGAGTCACTTCAGCTTGTAGCCACAAAAAAAATATGTTTCTTGGTAAAAAATGCTACCCTTAAACAAAATATGCAATATAATATATGAAAATTCATCTCTCAACCCTTCTGAACGTAACCATGCTATCTATTTGACCTCAAAATACTCCCAAGAGTGTGATTTTCAAGATTATTCAAAAGTACCTACACCCTTCAAGACAAAAACATCAAAAACTTCCAAAAAAAGAATGTCAATCAAGAGGGTTAGTAGTTCACGTCAGGTTCACCAATGTAATATAGGGGAAAATAGAAATGCAATATTAAGCAAACACTAATGCAATAAACTCTAATCTAACCTACATGAATGACAAAGAACAATGGAAGTATATAAACAATAGAAAAATCTCACCAAACATCTATGTATTTCCATGAATAATCTCAATTGCACTTCTGAATTTTTTCGTTATATAATAATTGTCTTCAGAGTTCTCAAAAGTATGAAAGTATGGCCTATTGATAATGATTATAAAAATATTGAAGATTCTAAAGTTGCTTCCTAAAAGTATTAAGATTTTAGGAGGAGGAATAATGAAAAAGGTCGGGTCAATTTATAGAAAACTAATTTTTGAATGATCGACTCAAGTTCGAAAGATAGATCGATGATTGAGATTAATGAATGGCATGTGATAGAGATTCAATGTTAGTAATAATGTGAGTGAAAAATCATAATTGATGGAGATTAAATTGAATAAATAATTTAATCTTTAGTCGAGACTGTTCGAAAATTAGAAGAATAATGATTGCATGTAAAATATAAAGAAGAAACCTTGTGTTCAAATTCACAAATGAACTAATTAATTAAATAAAGTTATTTAATTAATAATAGTTTGCATGCAGAAGAATTAAAACTTAGACAATTGACTGATTAAACTAGAAATTATATTCATTAGAAACAATCAGATATTAAATTGGGAGATAAGTGACTGATTTAATTAAATCATTACTTAAGTGGTAAATGACTGATTAGATAACTAAGAGATTATCTAATTACATAAGAATATGCTAAGAATAATTATTTTTATGAATTAAATGATTATTTAATTCAACATTTGAAATTTGGAGATTAAATTAAATAAATAAAGATTTATTTAATTGACTAGAGAAAAGGTTAAAGAATAACTAAATAATTTTAGATGATTATTTAATTATAGTAAAAAATGTGATGAGGGTAAATTAAATAACAAGTTATTTAATTAGAGACATAATTAAATAAATAATATGTATTTTATTAATCAAAGAAGAATAAAGATAATAATGATTTAATTAAATAATTAAAGTTATTTAATTAAATAATTAAAGTTATTTAATTAAATAATTAAAGTTATTTAATTAATAGAGGACAAGTAACCTTAGAAAAATAATTAAATAATTAAGATTATTTAATCATGACCATGTCAAAAATGGTGTTGCAGGCCTAGACCAATTTTTGGTGTCTACACCCCTATCTCTTGATTTCATCTCTTCCTATCTTTTCCTTAATGTTGTGGATTTTATGTGTTGTCCCTTAGGTGTGTGATAACATTCCATAGATACATCTCACAACGTATTTTTCTCCATGGAATATCTCATCTTTCTTTTCTCTCCTTAGAATGACATGTGCTCCTTCACATAGCACACATCATTCTAATGGGGGGCTATCATGCCTACTTAATTTTCAACAAGGGGTATTCCTTCAAAAGGATTCCTTGATAAAATTTATTTCAAAAATATTCCCTAATGAAAGAACCCTTGTCTAAAAATATCTTTCAAAAGGATTCATTGATGTCTTATATTTGATATTTGATGTCTTGATGTCTTATATCTTGGCATCTATCTTGGGGGCAACTTGACTAGACTTGTCTTATCTCTTTTGTGACTATCCTAAAACATAGTTTGGAGTATCCATAGGCCTACATGCTTGTTTTATGGATTATATCTATGTTATCTATACCTATTAGCATTGTCTTATATATGATTATATTTTTTATCATTCTATCTATTATATTTTATGAAAATTATACGATTTTTCACTTTTTCACCTAACATGTTTGTCTACAACTAATTTTTTGTGGTGAGATTGTAGCTAGCTTTATAGGATCAAAAACTCATGTCTTGTTCGAATTTTGGTGGAGCTCTCCTTTCACATCAACTATACTATATTGAAGGATTGCTTTCTCTCCATTTTTATTATATTCTCTTTAATGTCTTTTTGCACTAGGGGAAATTTCATGCCATAACATTTTTCCCCCACTTTAGCTCACACATGCTTTGACACATATGCTCACTAAAGTGGGGGAAAAAAATAATGGTGTAAAATTTCCCCCTAGTGCAATTTCCCATAGCATACCCCTAATTTAGCCTTATAAAATCAATAATGCTAAAAATTGTTGCTCTAAACCTTTTGTCCTTTCTATACTTTTCCATTTTTCAATGATGAAGGGAATTTCGACTAGGATGCTTCCATGCCACGTACATCTACATGTCATGCAAACATCTTGTTGGTTTTTATTCCAATTGATCATTGAAGATCTCTACGAGTTAGCCAACCTCTATATTCAAGACTCACAAAAGCTAGTGGCCAACATAATGGGTAAAGCTTCTCAGACACTTACCCCTACTCTTTAGGCTCTGTGGGACCAAGGAGGGTGTTCCTTATTGTGTTTAATTGATATTCAAGGCCTTAGGAACACTTCAACACACAAATTTATACCTACTAATTGCAAGAATACACTATTCATCAAAGGTTTGTCTGACCTTTACATAAATAACCATTCATTTGCTAGGAAAACAAGTGTGTATGAAACTTACATCTCATAATGAATAAGATTTGAATAATTAATGCTCTAACTTTGAATCCACGACTAAGAATTCTACTGACTCATTAGATTACATGAATTCACCACAAATTGGATAGTGCCTCATCAATTGGGAAAAAGGATACAAACATGAAGTACTCTATAATACACAAAACTCTTAACCCTAAAATGAATGGACTATTTTCATAATGCATTACAATATAAAAATTCACAATATTTAAAGTGTTACTTCTTATTGAATCCTTTGCCAATTCCCACGGACCTATGATTATCTTCAAGTATTTAATCAAATCTTTGAGTTAAAACATGAAACAAAATCATACATTCAACTAAACCATTAAAGATAAATGAAAAGATACTTGATATATTCATTTATAATCTACAAAAAATGTACACAAGAGAGAACATACTTTAATTTTATAGATTTGTTTCCATATCAGTCATTTGCATAAAACTATTTAAGACTATTTAATACATAACCCATACCAAAGACAATTAGCTAGTAGATTCATCAAGAATTTTGCATTTTATTTGTTCATTGTATTCTACCTAGGTTGTTCTAGACTCAAAATTTTAACCTCTATAATGAGCCTTGAAATCTCTTTTATATCATAAGAGAGAAACAAGCATCAGGCTCATTACAGTTACATTTCATCAAAATTTCATTTCAAATACAACATTTAACTTGCATTTCAAAATTTCTAGATGGTTAGATGTAATCATTTACCGAGTAGGGGAATCAAAATTTGTAATGACCAAAAAAAATAGTCGGTGTCACCACACCCATTGAAAAATGAAATTAAGACCTTGTTTTCCTTATCCACATAAAGCCTAAAAAATAGCCAGCATCATCATTGCAACAAAATTTGAAAACCAAACATCACAACCATCATCCAAAACCCAAACCAACACCATGGCCATGATACATGCATGCACTTCACCTTTTTTCCATAGTAGGAGGCAAAACAACCACTCCTTCCTTATTAGCACAATTCTTAGCATCAAAACTAAAAACTTCACATGGTTCCATTGCAATAATTGGAGAAACCTCGAGGACCTATTTGTTCACACCAACCATCTCAATTAGAGCCTTAAGGAATTAGCTATAATCAAAGTTACTCTTTGTATCACTATCACTAGAGCTACCAAAGACATTAATAGGTGAATTTTTCCTCCCTAGAGAGCCCTGACCATATCGTAACTTAGCTTTTAGCCTCTGCTCAAACTCCATGGACCTCTTCTCCTTTCCATGCACCTCCTCCTCTATAATTGTAGCTTGGAATTTCAGCCAAGAGCTGCATCTAGTAACTACTAGGATGAGCTTCATGTATTCCTCCTTAAGAATGAGAGCACCTTGAAAATTACTCTACTCATGTAGTGGCACCTCATCATGAGTCCTTCGTACATTAACCTTGGAAGACCTAGACACAAATGATAGAGAATCAGTTGCCAAACTCATCTTGCACCAATATTCAAAACTTTTAAAAAGAGTAATTACTATCCACTATAGAAACATAGAGAATTTTAGACTCCTAATTGCAATGGTGAAAGTGATGAGCCTTCATCCATATTTATTGACAAAATTGATGGTGTCGATCATCAATTCTTCAAGAGAAGCATGAGTGAGTTAGTGATTATTCGTTGGTGTCTATTTCACCATTGTTAATTCCTAGGTACATGGAACTCGGTGTACCATTCTTCATAATTTTTGGGAGGTAGCTCTTCACATGCATGGAGATCAAATTGATCTCCTCTAAAGAGGATATGCCACTAATGCTCATCATTTTTATAGTTCAAAAGAAAATTACATGGTTGGTTCTATTTTTTGAATGTTTGTTGCTGATCAATTGATGAGGTGTTCCTCTGAATGGCTCAGATTGAGTGAAAGATGGTTGAAAATTTCATGTTGTCCCATGGAAAATCCATTTATCAATGGTGCTTTCCCCAATCAGAAGAAATGTCCACCACCCTCAAGCCTAATCCATCCTTCTTACATTACCAGCAGAGTCCACATGTTGCCATCGTGCAGACTGTGCAAGGCATTAGGTAGCATTATTTAATATTCTACATGGCACACACGCTATGACTTAGATTGAGACTAGTCATTATGTTAGAGTCATTGATCCACCATCACATGAGATCAAGTCGATAGTGGGGATTGGGTCCCACATGAATTAGAAGATGCATGGTGCAACCACGTCATGCCACATGACCCAACATAAATACATTTATGAAATGTTGCATGGTGTGTGTCCAGGTCTTGGGACAGCTATTTCATCGAATGACACAAATTTTCTACACATGGAGACATGGTTAGTTATGAAGAAGGGTCCATGGGTTAGGTCGATGAATAATAACCCCTCAAAAAGATTAAAGACTTATGACATAAGTCTTTAAAAGGGAAAATATTTTGAATCAACCATGAAATATTTAAAATTTTAATAAACACTAGATTACCAACGAACTTAGGAAGAGGGGTCAATAAAGCCAACAAGCATAATGGCCCAAGTTATAACTAGGACAACTAGAAACCTGATCTAGGGGCCCAATGAAGAAACATAATGCAAGGGTTTAAGGCTTTTGAAAAAATTGAAACAAGGGTATTACACCCTAAAACCCTAAACCAAGCCATCAAACACAAGGGTGAAAGATTATTAACATTTGAAAAGAACCAGCAAGAAAACATTAAATTTCTAAATTTCTATCAGTGGCTCCAGCTTGGGGACACATACCCCTGGTTGGTATGGTGACAATCCAGATCTCAGGTAGAAGCAGACCAACTGAAAATACAAAAAATAGGACCTTTTTTGGTCAAGACAAGCAAACACAACAAGAAAGAAACAAACCACACCTATAAAATTTTTTTACAAGACTATACAAAGTTTCCTTTGTTAGGAAATCTCATTTGATTCCACTAGCTTCAATTTGTAAGCCCGATGCATTAAGATTTTCCAAGCTTTGGAGATAAATGTTTTCTTTGTCAAAGGCATTTATTTCACATGCCTGTATTGGATGAGTACTCATACTAGGAAATTCCCAAATATCTGAATCATTATGATGGATACCAATGATCCCACATGCCTCAGAACTGCCTTATTTACTTACCTCAGGCTTATCAAGTTGAAATGGAAAAAGGAAACATCCATATTATACTTGATCATATTCACTCTGCATATCAAAATGAAAACCTTTAAGAACATTGTGCAATAGACTAAGCCTACACTCTCCTGAAGCATCAAAAAGAAAAGAGATAGATCCAAGAAGGTCCTCACCTTGCTTCACATAGATGACATCCTTGTTAAGTAGAAAAAAATTCATAATGATTCCCAAAAGGTGAGGAGCATCAACAAAAAACTCAACCACATATTCATGTTGGTTGATATCATACCCAACATCATTTGGCTGCCCAAAACATGAACCAAATTTCCATTCATCATTGGTGAGCCTCAAAGCCAACCCATAATCTACATGTGGATCAAATTATGCAACTAGATCACTAATTATCAAAACTTCGCCCCTAGTGACACACATATCATCTTCTAATCATTTTCCTTTATACTCAACATTCACATATTAAACAATGACACCTTTATCATCATATCCTTCATCACTTTCCAATTCAAAGTACTCTTCTTCTTGTGCATGAGGTATTTATAGGTCATTCTCATGAAGAGGGCTATATTTCTGGGAGAAGCACTCAAGAACTTTGATCTCCCCTTGATCCTTAGTCTCATCCTCCATAATATCACAAAATATGAAAACTTCATAAGCATTAATTTCAAGAAACTTGCTAGTGCATTGTTCTACCTGCCCATAATCATACCCTGACCATAAATTCAAAGCATCATCAAAATCCTCAAAAAGTGGATTATCTCTGCACCAACTAGGGAACTCATCTTTATCAACTATAATGGATAAAGGTTCATTAAAAAGGAGATTTTTGATTACATTCATTTCTATCTAGGAAACTTATGCCCCTTTTACATGAGAGTGCAAAACTTCTAGCCTATCATCATAATTACAACCCTTATAAGCTTCTGGAAGAGGGTCTCCTTTCATTTGGTAGGGAAATCATATTCAACAAAAGAAAGACATGACTTTGTATCATCAGAAATACCATAGCATGAGAATCCATCAATAGTAAGACTGCATTCAGACCCCTTAGACTGAATGTCATAGTATGTGTTGTCAATATCTTAATCACTGGCAAGTGACTGAGCATCATCCAAATTAGAATAATATTTGTTGGTCAAATCACTGAATGGGGCAATCATTCATACCTCCTCCATATCTTCTTCCTTCAATACATTCCAGGAGCTTGATTCAGACACAATGGGGGTCCTCATCTTCATCACTGTGGCAAGGATTTTCCCATATATCACTAGTGAATTGGTTGCAATCATTATATTCTAATTCATTTTCTTCACCAATTTGCATTATTTCTTTCTCTTCCCTAGAAAGACTAGGATCACTATTTCTCATAAGCATTTGATGTTGTACATGGTTTCTCCTAATTCCTTCTGTCAATTTTATCTAGTCAAATATTTTTCCTATACTTCAGGCTTCAATTCCTTTGGCAAAATACTTGTTCCTTATCGATATAGTTCACAAAACAAGTCAATGCACATTGACTCTTTAGGCTTGAAATTTTCTAGTATTTCAAACAAAAAATTCACAAACCTATGGAATAGGTCATGGGATAATTCACCTTGGCCTCTTTATCATATCATATAATCTTTTAGCATAAGAAACATGATCATCTCTACTAGAATCTTGTGGGTATTCCACTCGGGGCTCACTATGATCTACATACTGTGGTGATGGAAAAAATGGGATAGTTGGAGCTTTATCTTATTGGCATGATTTTTTACTAGTTGATTTGTTGATTGCAATTGCACAAGATGTCCTAGAAGGACCATCATTTGCAGTTAAGCATCCTTTCATCATTCAATACTTTATATTGTTTTCAATATCCATAGCAATTTGATATTCTTGGCATAGTGTTGTGGGCTTGTTTATCTCTTAATAGATAGCTCATCTTTTTTTCAAATGTACCTAAAAATACAACCAAACATTCAGCATCATTTGGTCTTATACTTTTAGGGACCTCCCTTATGATCTTTAAAAATCTAAGATTGAAAGAAGGGACTAACTCATCCTCCTCTTTGTGGATATCCATAAAAAAAAATTCCTCACCAGACATGGGTTTACTCTCTCACCAAACTATTCCATGAATGCTAGCTCGAATTCATACTAGGAATGTATTGACGTAGTTGGTAGAAAAGAGAAACAATCCCTTGCATCTCCTTTCGGAGATTGAATAAACAACTTTATGACATCTTCAAAATTTAATTCATAGTCTCTCATCATATCAAAAAACTCTTGCAAATGCATGCTTTCTAACTCATCCTTTGTACCATTAAACTTAGGTATCTTTTCTTTGGTTTTAGGTGGTATCTCATTTGGGTAACCATGAATATTACTAAAATCTATAGCAATGTATCTTTCAGTAATAAAATTTCCTTGACATGACAAAGGATGTCTATTATGTACTGTTGCACTCATATTTATGTCAAGGTATACAATTTGATAAGGCAATATTACCTTGGCTTTGCAAGCCTTGCCATTTTTTTTCAAAGAGTAGTTCAAACTCTCTTTGTACCTAAGCTCTCAAATCTCTACAATACAATTTTCTGTCTATTTTTCTTAGGATTTAAAACATAACATGATCCTCTATAACAATTAACAAAATTTAAACCATATTCTAGAAACATGCAACACTAAAATAAAATTTCCCTCTATCAGTTTTTATTCACTTAATTGAGAACCAATCACATTTCTATTCTTGTATACTTCTCATATACTATTTTCTAAATCATGAAATATGACTACAAGAATACCTAGAAATTTACAACAGTTACTGAATTCTTCTATGACCGCAACCTTGCGGATATGGGATTTCTACATGTTCTTCATAAGGTTCTAAAGCCAAAGTCACCACCTCCTTCACATGGGATTGAACTTCAAAATATATATGAAGTTCTTTTCAAAAGTAAATCTCGTTATTGGTTTCCTCCACCAATGGAGTCATTCATAAATTCTTTGGATTTTTTTGCAACAAAAATATTTCTAGGTTCAAAACTTTTCAATATCTAAACAAAATATTCATATCCACCAAATGATTGATTCTGTGATGCTACAATCTATGATTGGGATTCCTTATTTCATAAATTTCACATAGTTATCCCTAGGAGAGTCACCATTTTTGTTGGTGTTTTTTCCAACTGAGCTTTGAATCTCTCTAAGAAGTAGCCAACCTCTATATTCAAGACTCACAAAATCTAGTGGCCAACACAATGGGTAAAGCTTCTCAGGCACTTACCCCTACTCTTTAGGCTCTATGGGACCAAGGAGGGTGTTCCTTATTGTGTCCATTTGATATTTAAGCCCTCAAGAACATTTCAACACACAATTTTTTCCCTACTAATTACAAACATACACTATTCATCAAAGGTTTGGCTAACCTTTACATAAATAACCATTCATTTTCTAGAAACACAAGTATATATGAGACTTACATCTCAAAATGAATAAGATTTTAATAATTAATTCTCTAACTTTGAATTCATGGCTAAGAATTCTACTGACTCATCAGATTACATGAATTAACCACAAATAGGCCATCACCTCATCAATTGGGAAAAAGGAATGAGACATGAAGTACTTTGTAATACACAAAACTCTTAACCCTCAAATGAATGGACTATTTTCATAATGCATTACATTACAAAAACTTGCATTATTTAAATTATTACTTCTTATCAAATCCTTTGAAAATTCCCATAGACCTATGTCTCTCTTCAAGTATTTAATCAATCTTTGAGTTAAAACATGAAACATAATCATACATTTAACTGAACCATTGAAGATAAATGGAAAGATACTTGATATATTCATTTATAGTATAAAAAAAATTTACACAGGAGAGCACATAATTTAATTTTATACATTTGTTTTGATATCATTCATTTGCATAAAACTATTTAAGACTGTTTCATTCATAACCCATACCCAAGACAATTAGCTAGTAGATTCATCTAGGATTCTGCATTATATTTTTAACTAAATCTTCACATTCGGGCACATATAGTGACTAAAACGTGAGGAATTTTAAGATGATGAAAACTAGAGTCTCATCACATTTTGTGTATAGATTCTAAAAATATTCTTTTCAAAAAATTTGGAATAATATTGCACTTATTTTTCCATCTCCCATGAAAATTGGTTTTTTTGAGAAAACGCCATTTTTAGAAAGTGACACTCACCATATACAAAATAATTTTTTTTGTATGAAGGATAAAATTATATTTTTTTATAATTTAGATTTGTAACTACAATATCTAGAACTTTCATTTGGTATAATATTTTTTTATTGAATATTTTTTCCTTAATAGAGTTTCGAAGTCAAACTAGTTGCAATTCAGACATTGGCGGACTACATACAACATAACTTCTTTTGTATGTATCAAAATTCAATTTTTTTTTTTTTAATGGATCAAGGACATCAATATCCAGCACAAAAATATTTTTTAAAAAATTATTTTTATAGTTTTCTATTTTTCCACATGTGCAAAACAAAGAGCTTGATTTTCGATGAAAAACCTATGTTTAATAAAACTAAAAAAACACATACATAATAAAACCAAAACATATTAAAATTATATTTGTGGGATAGCTCATTTGAGGAATACCATAATAATTTCAAATAAATTTTAAATGAATTCATTTGATGCCCCAAAATTTAAATCAAAAGTGATTTTTTATCAGCATTTTGATAGGTGTAAAGGAGACTCATTTATAGGTATGGTTTAAAACTAGCGAGGTTCTATCCAAGGGGGTTTGATCTAAGGTGGTTTGATCAAACCCTCTTTAATTTAAATCCTTAAAATGGAAATTTTAAAGCTTAAATCATTATATTTTCTAATAATATGTGATTTCAGCAAAAATCAGTTCCTCTTAGAAATTGTAAACCAGTTTTGAGGGATCACCATCTGACCTCTGTAATGAGCCTTCAAATCTCTTTTATAGCATAATAGAGCAACAAGCATTGGGCTCATTACAGTTACATTTCAAATACAAAATTTCACTTGCATTTCAAAATTCCCAAACGGTTAGATGTAATCATTTATCGAGCAAGGGAATCAAAATTTGTAATGACCAACAAAACTAGTCGGTGTCACCACACCCATTGGAAAATTCCATTAAGGCCTTGTTATCCATATCTACATTGAACCCAAAAAACAACCAACATCATAATTGCAACAAAATTTAAAAACCAAACATAACAACCATCATCCAAAACCCGAACCAACACCGAGGCCATAATACATGCACCCAATTCATGTTTTGACCACATTAGGAGGAAAAGCAACCACTCCTTCCTTATTAGCACACTTCTCAACATCAAAACCAAAAAATTCACATGGTACCATCATATTAATTGGAGAAACTTTGAGGACCTCTTCATTCACACCAACCATCTTGGTTAGAGCCTTAAGGAATTGGTCATAACCGAGGTCAGTCTTTGCATCACTATCACTAGAGCTACCAAAGAAGTTAATAGGAAAAAAATTACTCCCCAGAGAGCCTCAACCATATCATAACTTAGATTTTGGACTCCACAAAAACTCCATGAACCTCTTCTCCTTTCCACACATCGCCTCTTCTTCAATTATAGTGTGGCCTTTCATCCGAGCACTGCACCTAGTAACTACTAAGATTGGCTCCATGTATTCCTCCTTCACAAAAAGAGCACCTCGAAAATTACTCAATTCATGTAGTGGTACCTCATCGTGAGTCCTTCGCACATTAACCCTAGCATACCTATGCACAGATGATAGAGAAGAAATCAACCTACTCATCTTGCACCAATATTTAAAACTTTCACAAGATTAATTACTATCCACTACAGAAACATAGAGAATTTTAGACTCCTAATTGAAATGGTAAAAATGATGAGCCTTCATCCATATTTATTGAGAAAATTGATGATTTTGATAATCAATTCTCTAGGAGAAGCATGAGCGAGTGAGTGATTATTCACTAGCATTTGTTTCACCACCGTTCATTCCTAGGTACATGGAACTTGGCGTACCATTCTTCATAATTATCAGGAAGTAGCTCTTCACACACATGAAGATAAAATTGATATCCTTTGAAGAACATACACCATTAATACTCACCATTTTTAGAGTTCAAGTGGCCATCACATGGATGGTTATTTTCTTTGAATGTGCATCATCGATCAATTGATGAGGTGGCTCTCTGAATGGCTCAGCTCGAGTCAAAGATGGTTGAAAATTCCATGTTGTTGCATGGAAAATCCATCGACCAATGGTTCCTTCCCTAGTTATAATAAATTTCCACCACCCTCGGGCCCCATCTAGTATTCTTACATCGACAAGATAGTCCATGTGTCATCATCGCGCAGACCGCACAAGGCATTAGGTAGCATTATTTAATCTTCTACGTGGCACGTGCGTTATGGCTCAGATTGAGACCAGACAGTGTGTTAGAGTCGTCAATCCATTGTCACATGAGATCAATTTGATAGTGGGTATCAGGTCCCACATGAATTAGAAGACACATGGCACAACTGCGCGTGTCATGCGACCCAACATAAATATATTTTTTAAATGTTGTGTGGTGTGCGAGCAAAGCTTGAGACTTAGCCATTTCATCCAATGGCTTATATTTTTTGCACATGCATACAATGCTATAAAGAAGGGGCCATGGGCTAGGTCGACGAACAATGACCCCTTAAAAAGATTAAATACTTAGGACATAGGTCTTTAAAGAAAAATATTTTGGGATGACCATGAAATATTTAAAATTTTAATAGACACCCAATGACCAGTGGGCTTAGGTAGAGGGGTCGATAAAGACAATGGACACAATGGCCCAAGTTATAACTAGGAAAACCAACAACCTGATATAGGGGGTCAATGCAAAAATATAACGCAAAGGTTTAAGGCTTTTGAAAAAATTGAAACAAGGGTATTAGACCCTAAAACCCTAAACAAAGCCATCAAACACAAGGGTGAAATATTATTAACACTTTCATAGAACCAACAAGAAAACATCAAATTTCTAAAGTTCTACCACATCCTTGATAGATTCCTTGGTTAGTGGACATTAGGGTGTTACATTTCATGGAATCCATGAATTGTAATGCTTCCTACGATTACAAACCCACCCAAAACCATCTCTTTTTCCTCCAAAGCTTGACTTTTAACTCACTTTCTCATTCCATTCAATCTCTCACATTATAACACTCATTCTTGCAAATTTTCACTTCAATATAAAAATTCTTCCACTCTATTCTTGCTTCCATTCTCTCTACACCACTTTCTTGCAGGTTTCAAGTTCTACATTTTTCTTGCATGTTCATCTTATGCTCTTTAAGCTCTCTTCATTCCTCTTGGTTTCTTCAATCTTGTATAAGGAAGGGTAACACTTTGTTACTTTTATTGCATTATCAATATTATAGTTAGCATACATATTGTTTTTTATTTCTATACATATTTTTTATCTCCTTTCTTTATCATTGTTTCTCTATTATGGTCTATCTAGCTATTCATGGAGGTGGAAACACGAAAGTGAGTATTTAACAGAGGAAAAATCCAAAACACAACCCCAAAATTTTCTCATCTTCATGTGTAGGTTGTTCATGTGGAGCTTGTATGAGGTTGGCCCTACCATGAGTTGGATTTCTACCACCATTTGCTTGTCATTTCATTTGTAGTTAGTTTATCTTTTGTTTATAGCATTCTTCTTGTTGTGCTAGTTATATTTTTATGCATTTATAGTATTCTGTCATTTCTAGTTAAATTGTTAGATTAAATTTCTTGAGTTGTTATCATACCCTATGTCTTTCTAGTTTTGAACTCTAATATTTATCTAAACAAGATGAAAACACACCAAAAAGACACCAATGTGTCGTAATATCATCCTTGACATGCACTATCATCCTCTAGCCAAGAGATAGCCAATTCATTATCTAAGACCTCTATCATTTTTTTCTGATTTTTGGAGTCCCTTATTCTAAAAACCCAAAAACATAGATTAACTTTTCCTTTGTTTTTCATTTCATCTTTTAACCTTTTCCATTGAGGCGATCAAGGTTAATTCACTCCCTTTAGACCCTATTTGTCTTGGGACTTGGGAGTAGTGAATCCCCTCCTCCACAATATGAAATAATGAATAAAATAATTTAAGTGGATTATAACATTTATTTCTTATATTAGGTGCATGTGCAAGTGTTAAATCAACTATATAAGAATTCCTATGTAGCTAGCTAATCTTGATCTAGTGATAAATGTAAGGTCAATTTTAAATTTGGGTATAGTTATTTATTGTTACAATCATGTTTTATTTTAATTTATATAAAACTTTATTAAGGATACCTCTATAAATACCCTCGTAGGTCTAGTTAAGCCCAAAATTCAATATAGACTACCCACTCTTATCAATTTTCATTTAACAAGGTCCTATACTATTGATGAACCCTTGTTTTACCTTGTTGACAATAAATCTCTGACCTTGAAGATGAGAAAAAATTCTAGGATAGTGACCCTTTCTTTTAGGACCCAACACCTACACCACATTAATATTTTAATACTTACAATTTTTGTGAAGGATTTAGTAGTGTTTACTTAAGTATCAATTTTCTCCATTCAATATTTCCTACTCTCAACCATGTACCTTAAAAAATGATATTGAACATCAATATGTTTGGTTCTAGCATGTTAAACATGATTTATATCCAAAAAAATTACACCATATTATTCATAGTTCATCATTGTATGAATCTTAAGAATAAAAAATATCATTTAGCATTTTCAAACAAATTCCTTCCTTACAAGATTTTTTTATGGTCATATATTCTACTTAAATAGTAGATAGGATAGTTATCTCCAATTACTCTCCCCTCCAAATATAATAAAAGCATAACCACTATTTAATCTCTAGGTATTAATATCTCTAACCCAATTTGAGTCTATAAGTACTTATATACCCAACACTTTTCCAAAATGGTTGAAATTAGGAGACTAAGAAATAATTAGAAGTTCATTTCAAGTACCTGTTGTGCATATTTTGCACACACGCCCCGCCGTTGGCAAAGACCCTCTTTTTTCGCTCCCAGCAGGCTTCTTTGCTCCTTCCTCATTTTGTGTGCCCCTCATTTTGCTATCCTTGTTGGTCAACATGACCTTCAAAGTCTTATTTTTTGGCTGACCATATTCTACCCCTAAAATAAAAATGGCTAAGTCTTGGGTTTTTCGGGTTTCGCCCCCCCGCTCGTTCGATTTGCTTTTTCCTTCATTCTTTGACTTTGGGGATAGATTTCCTATGGATTTTGGATGTTTTTGTGGTGCGTAAGTGAACTGACAAGGTTTTGTTAAGTTTCAGAAAGTTTTGAAAATTCTAAAACTATGTTCCCTGCAACGGCTTTCCTATAGCGGCTTCCCCACAACGGCTTTCCTACAGCGGCTTCCCTTCAACGGCTTTCCTGCAGTTGGAAAAAAGCATTCGGAGTTCCGTGCTATGTCGGTTATTTCAAAATAGCATTCTTGCAGTGGCTTCCCTTCAACAACTTTCCTACAGCAGCTTCCCTTCAACGACTTTCCTACAATGACTTCCCTGCAACGACTTTCCTGCAACGGCTTCCCTTCAATGGATTTCCTACAGCGGCTTCCCTTCAATAGCTTCCCCGCGATGGCTTTCTTTCAACGGCTTCCATGTAGCGGCTTCCCTGCAACGGCTTTCCTACAGCCCGGAAACACCATCTGGTGTTCTGTGCTCTATCGGTCATTTCAAAATAGCATTCCTGCAGCGGCTTCCCTTCAATGGCTTTCCTGCAATGGATTCCCTCCAACGGCTTTCCTGCAGCGGCTTCCCTTCAATGGCTTTCCTATAGTAGCTTCCCTTCATCGGCTTCCCTGCAACAACTTTCTTGCAGCGGCTTCCCTGCAGCGGCTTCCTTGCAATGGCTTTCCTACAGCCGAGAAACACCATCCAGAGTTTTGTGCTTTGTCGACCATTTCAAAAAAGCATTCCTGCAGCGGTTTCCCTGCAACGGCTTTCCTGTAGCGGCTTCCCTTCAATGGCTTTTCTGCAATGGCTTGCCTGTAGCCGGGAAACACCATCCGGAGTTCTGTGCTCTGTCAGCCATTTCAAAGCAGCATTCCTACAACGGATTTCCTATAGTGGCTTCCCTTAAACGGCTTTCCTGCAGCAGCTTCCCTTCAATGGCTTTCGTGCTAGTGGCTTCCCTACAACGGCTTTCCTACAACCGAGAAACACCATCCGAAGTTCCCTGCTCTGTAGGCCGTTTCAAAATAGCATTCCTACAGCGGCATTCCGGCCTCATGTTTCCGGAACATACAAGCACGCCTCCAAATCAGAAATGGACTTCAACCCAGATGGTAAAAATGGATTTTATCCTTCCCTGACCTTTCAAATTCTAAATTTGCAAAAGGGACGTACTATCCAGAGTTCGATGCCCTCGCGGCCGTTTTCAAAACAGAATTTCCAAAATGGCATTCCGGGATCCAATCTCTGGAACATCCAAGCGCACTTCCGATTTGAAAACGGACTTCGACCCAGATGGTAAAAATGGATTTTATCCTTCACTCACCTTTCAAATTCCAAATTTGCAGCCAAGAAGTACCATCCAGAGTTCCATGCTCTCGCGGTCGTTTTCAAAACAAAATTTCCAGAACGGCATTCCCGGACCCAATCTTTGAAATGTCCAAACGCACCTCCAATTTGAAAACGGACTTTGACCTAGATGGTAAAAATGGATATTATCCTTCCCTCACCTTTCAAATTCCAAATTTGCATGCGAGAAGTGCCATCCGGATATCCGTGCTCTCGCAGCCAATTTCAAAATAGAATTTCCAGAATGGCATTCCGGGATCCAATCGTTGGAACATCCAAGCGCACCTCTAATTTGAAAATGGACTTCGACCCAGATGGTAAAAATGGATTTTATCCTTCCTTCACCTTTCAAATTTGAAATTTGCAGCAAAGAAGTACCATCCAAAGTTCCATGCTCTCGCGGCCGTTTTCAAAACAAAATTTCTAGAACGGCATTCCGAGATCCAATCTTCGGAACATCCAAACACACCTCCGATTTAAAAATAGACTTCGACCTAGATGGTAAAAATGGATTTTATCCTTCCCTAACCTTTCAAATTCTAAATTAGCAACAAGGAAGTACCATCCAGAGTTCCATGCTCTCGCGACCATTTTCCAAACAGAATTTTCAAAACGGCATTTTGGGATCCAATCTTCGGAACATCCAAGCGCACCTCCAATTTGAAAATGGAATTTGACCCAAATGGTTAAAATGGATCTTATCCTTCTCTCACCTTTCAAATTCCAAATTTTCATGTGGGAAGTACCATCTGGGGATCTGTGCTCTCGTGGCCATTTTCAAAACATAATTTCTAGAACGGCATTTGAGGATCCAATCTTCGGAACATCCAAGCGCACCTCCGATTTAAAAACGGACTTCGACCCAGATGGTAAAGATGGATTTTATCCTTCCCTAACCTTTCAAATTCCAAATTTTCAGTTGAAAAGTACCATCTAGAGTTCCATGCTCTCGCAATCGTTTTCAAAACAAAATTTCCAGAACGGCATTCCGGGCTCACGTTTCTGCAATGTACAAGCACACCTCCAAATCAAAAATGGACTTCGACCCAAATGTTAAAATGGGGTCTTATCCTCCCTTGGCTTTTCAAATTCCAAATTTTTATGTGGTAAATACCATCCGGAGTTTCATGCTTCGTCGGCCGTTTCAAATCAACATTCTTAAAACAGCATTTCGGCCTCTCATTTCTGATTTCAAGGAGCCTACCATGGGTCCATTGATAGAACCATTTGACCCAATGAGGAATGCTAAAATTCCATTAGAAGAAGGTAGCTTTCAATCAGTTTGAGCTACAGTAAAAGGGAAATTAGCTAGAAGGCAAAACTGCTACAGTGATTGGCCACTACAGGACAGAATAGGGAAAAGACAACAAATGTTTTTAAATTGCTGAATCTTGTAGGGTAGGTGAAGCCTTAATATAATTGAATCTAAGCCACATAATTTAACTCAATCCTGGCCATTCATTTGGGCTTTGGTAAACTATAAATAGGGGTCTCCCCCTCATTTGTAAGTGTTGGAGAGCTATTGTAAAAATATTCTGGAGTAATAGAAATCAACATTGCATGATCTATGGCTGTTATTTTTTAGTTTACTCATTATGTGTGCATGGTTCTACCTTCCAATTTAGTTTTAGTTGTATTTTCTTGAATGGAAGTGGTAATGGTGATTTTTTTTACAGTATTTGATGAATTTCCAGTCCATACTTTTGGCACTTGTTGATGGTAAGTTGTTGTGCAAAGTTAGCCTTGGCTTTTTTATTTGATTGCTACAACTTAGTTCATTTGCATGTTCATGATGTGTGTATGCAAACTAAAAATCTGCAGTCCTTAGAAGATTGCACTGGTTTTGTGTAACTGTAGGATCCTCTTGGCCAAGCAAAATCCAGTTTAGGGAGTTTGTCTACTGTAGCAGCCTCCATGATCACTGTTCATTCGTAGTTGCAGGTCTAGGAAACATCTTTCTTCCTCACCCTTTTTTTTTTCCTTTTTTTTTAAGAAATACCTTAGGCAAGGTTCATTGCACACTGTAAAGCCAAATCTAATGTTGAAATGGAGTTCCAGACTATTGTTTGAACCTGTAGCAAACACTCAGCAACTTTCCCATCTCAAGAACTCCATTTACAAATCCAACTTCCCCACTTTGTAACTCATCCATAAGTTCACCTTGTGATTCCAGCAAATCACATAAATCAACTGAAATATTCCAAGCATCATCATGACCTGACATCCGAGAGACCTTGGGATAGTGTTCTGTAATTTGATTATGGAAGATTGTCTTTCAAGAGAGGTGATGCACCTATGCATTACCTATGTTGAGAAGTGCATGAAAACACCATCAACAGAACTGGTGCTAAAAGGAGGGCAGAACAAGGACATTGCTTCATTCATCTCACGCCCTTCTCCTCCTAATGCCCATCAACAGAACTAGCACTAGAAGGAGGGCAGCATGACATGTTGAGGCTATACAGTTGAATGTTGGATGTTGATAAGAGCAGTTTCAATGAATAAATCTGAGATAGAGAGATCTCTTTTAATGCTGAAGCATAAAATCAAAAAAAATTGAAGGCAAAAGAAGTTGAGTCGAAATGGAGCAGCAATTACAAATCAACATCACTCAGCTACATGCAGATTTAAATAGGATATTGAAGAGACCATTGTAGCAATTTGCATTGGCAGACAAGTGTAGGATCCATTGCTCTTATAGGCACAATGAATTGGAGTGTCTAACCTTCTTGAGCAGAATTTAAAGAGTCTTGCAAGGAGAGATTCCCTTTTGGGAAATATATCAGCCTTTAGCTCTTGCAGATCTGGAGGAAGCATTGACAAGCATGTCAGCCGAGGCATTTGAGGATCTGATCCAAGAGTGTTTGGGCAGTAAAGACAGACCAAGATTGGAGGAAGCACTAATGTTAATTTGGTGCAGATTTCACAATGCACCACATTTAGAATTTACTTGTCTATCATGTGCAAGCATCATCACTCAAGTCAAAGGCAATTTGAACAATTTGGAGCAGCCAACTATCAAGGAGAATGAGTCATCCCATGAGGCATAAAATCTGTCAACATTTGGAGGACAACACATTGCATATAGACCAAGAAGTTCCATAGAAATAGATGATGGGACAACAAACGTTGAAGCTGAAATTGAAAAGGAAGAAGTTGGTTTTCTGGGGACAGCAAAAAGCTTTGGTGAAGGTTCACTAAGAATGGAGTTGGAAAGCCTCTCCTTTGCCAGTAAGGGGTAGTCCTCGACTCAGGAAGAGGAGCCATTGGCAGTTGAGGATGAATCAATCAATTTTGTAGTAGTGTATGTTGGGGCAGCCAATGAAGATGCTGAAAATTAGCAAGAGGAAGAGGTTGACATCCTTGGGACAACAAAAAGTGATGACGAGGACCCAGTAGCAGAAAGATATGACCAGCTCATCTCTAGATTAGCAAATGATTCGTCAGAGCTAAAATACCAAGTGGATTTGGAAGTGCTACTGCTGCCGAATTGGTGCAGGCTCCATGATTCATCCCACTCTGAGTTCACGTGCAGACTGTGCCAGGAAGCCATGAAGCAAGTCAGAGAACAATTGAGGCAACTGAGTACACCACATCCTCTACTTGCTGCCCAGATGGAATGTGAAGATCAAGAGCCCGAGCCAAGTAATGACTCAGCTGAAGGCAGTCCTCAAGAGGATGCTGGAACAAAAATAGAGGGAGGACAGCAATATAGTCTTGAGCTTCCAAGTGATGAAGTAGATCAAACAGGAATGTGGTCCACCAGTCATCAAGAATTTCTTCCTCTTGAAGAGCATTTGTGCACCATGGACGAGGGGCTTCATGGCAAGTCCTTGGAGGGAGATTGCATGGTGGATTTTGGTCCCCTTGATGAGGGGCCATCAATTGATGACTTCTTTCCATTAGGAGTTGTATTGCGGAGGTATACTCATACCAAGGAAGAGCACATCCTAGAAGATGGTAGCGATGAGGGCATACTCGTTGAGCCTCTGAATGATGATGCACAAGAGTTTCCAGATTGGAAGAGGGGTTCCTTCTCCATTTATAGCAATAGTGAGCAAGGGGAAATGAGTGAACATCATGATGAGTTGCATGAACAATAAAGAGAAAAAGACAAAGGCGAGGGTGCTGAGATAGCTTCCAACAGAGATGAAGCACTCGGTTGACTACAAGATGCAACTTGGAGTCCTTCCGCCATGATCATTGTGGATCCTCCTTCTTATTCAGATGGCTACAATAGGACAGATTTACACATGTCATTGTCCCACGATATTGAGCATCATGAAGATAGGGTCAACACTTTGGAAAGGAGATGGGACAGCGTGCTACCTTTTGAGGGCAGCAATCAAGTGGATCCCAAGTTTGTGGATGATCAACGAGATGAAGTACTTCTTTTTGAAGAACTGCCAAGGGGGATTTTTGATCCCATGCAAGACATGGAAGAAATGTTTGCTGCCTCACCCTCCCTGCCTTATGCAGAATTGATTCCTGAAGTGTTGCACCCTCCACCATGCCCGCCTGAGGTTGCTGATGCAAAGATTGATGATGTAGTGCTTGCTCTTGATTGTCAAATGCTGCCACCTCCATGTGACGAAATCTAGGTTTTATCCTTCCTTCCTCCTATTAATTTTCATAGCTGCACTTATCATTTTGATTATGGGAATGAGCAAAAATGGACGTGCTTATGGATTAATCACGGGTTTAATGAGCCTCCTCAATTGTTGATTCTTTGTGATGTTGGGGTAGAATTTGAAATCTACCATATTGAATTTATTCCCTCTGAATATAAGGATAAATTTTCATGGTATAGAACTATAACGATTGCCTGTTTGCTTGTGCATGCATTGCAAAATCCAATGGGCATAAGTATCGATTGGCTTTGCTTGAACATAGTTATTTGTAAATATCTTTGTACATAACTCATTTTTAGTAGTGTAGGTTTCCTGTAAATAATCCACTTTCCTACTTTCCTTAGGTTAGTTGATTTGTTGTAGGTTGCTTCCTTTGGGGTGTTTTCTTTCGTTGTCCCTCTTTGGTTAGTTTTGGTGCTTGCTTTGCTTTTCATTTTATTTCGTTTTCTTTTGTTTGCTCTCGCTTTGCTGCTACTTTGCTTGGGGTCCCTCTACTTTTGACTGGGCGCATCTGTGCACACAACAACCATTCTTCTCGCCTAGGGTTGTTCTATGCATTTCTTTCTCAAACTCTAATCAAGTTTTTAGAGTGGATGGTGAAGATCTTTTGTTAGTATCAAGTGATCTAGATGTTTGATTCAAAGTGGATAAGTCGTTGGTCGGTTTGATTCTGAAGTATTCTTGAATCTTATATCTCTCACAAATTTTAAGGATCTGACGGTCACTATAGGTCCTTTGTGAAGTCTAGTTAAGTAAAAAATCTAAAATTCTGCTCCAACGCCATTGTGGTTCTCAGCCTTGAGTGCGAGCTTTATTGCTTGCAGGTTGAAATAAAAGAACTTTAAAAAAAAAAAAGAAACAAAAGAAAGCAAAATATTGAAAATCAAAAGAAAAAGAAATTCAGCTTTTTAGGGGTATACAAGCAACTCTACCGAGGCTATGGACGCTCGATCGACAGTAGAGCAATGTTCAAGAGAATCATAGCAACAACCTCATCGGGGCTATGGATGCCTGACTGGCAGCGAGGCAATGTCCCAAATGCTTTTAGAGTTAGAATAAAATACATAGCTTAATTTGATGGAGCTTAGGTTCTAGCAACAATTGAAGGATGGGAATTAACGCAATTGCACACACTTGGATTTCCAGCATACTGAAGGTTGGGTTAACTAGTGGTTTTGATCCTTTGTTTGAGTGTCTGGCTTGTTTTCCCTAGCATGAAGGTCAGAACCAGAGATTTTGGGTTCATGATTCCAGTATGTCATCAAAATTCTCTAGAGCATTTCCCCCAGTGAGTCGCCATTTGTTGTGCATATTTTGCACACACGCCCCGCCATTGGCAGGGACCCTCTTTTTTCGCTTCTGGCGGGCTTCTTTGCTCTTGCCTCATTTTGCATGCCCCTCATTTTGCTATCCTAGTAGGTCAACGTGCCCTTCAAAGTCTCATTTTTTGGCTGACCATATTCTGTCCCTAAAATAAAAATGGCTAAGTTTTGGGTTTTTCGGGCTTCACCCACTCGCTCGCTTGATTCGTATTTTCCTTCATTCTTTGAATTTGGGGATAGATTTCCTATGGATTTTAAATGTTTTTGTGGTGCCTAAGTGAACTGACAAGGTTTTGTTAAGTTTCAAGAAGTTTTGAAAATTCCAAAACTATGTTCCCTGCAATGGCTTTCCTGCAGTGGCTTCCCTTCAACAGCTTTCCTGCAGTCGAGAAACACCATCTGGAGTTTCGTGCTCTGTCGGCCGTTTAAAAACAACATTCCTGCAATGGCTTCCTTGCAACGGCTTTCCTACAATAGCTTCCCTTCAATGGCTTCCCTACAGTGGCTTCCCTTCAATGGCTTCCCTACAACGGCTTTCCTGCAGTGGCTTCCCTGCAACGGCTTTCATGTAGCCAAGAAACACCATCTGGAGTTTTGTGCTTTGTCGACTGTTTCAAAATAGCATTCCTGTAGTGCTTCCCTTCAATGGCTCTTTTGCAGTGGCTTCCCTTCAACAACTTTCCTACAGTGGCTTCCCTTCAATGGCTTTCTTGCAACGGATTCCCTTAAATGGCTTTCCTGCAGCAGCTTCCCTTCAATGGCTTTCCTACATCGGCTTCCCTTCAACGGCTTCCCTGCAATGGCTTTCCTACAGCGGCTTCCCTGCAACGGCTTTCCTGCAGCTAGAAAACACCATTCAGAGTTATGTGCTCTGTCGGTTGTTTCAAAACAGTATTCCTGTAGCAGCTTCCCTGCAACGACTTTCCTGCAGCGGCTTCCCTTCAACGACTTTCTTGCAGCCGGCAAACACCATCCAGAGTTTTGTGCTCTGTCGGTCGGTTCAAGACAGCATTCATGCAGTGGCTTCCCTGCAATGGCTTTTCTACAGTGGCTTCCATTCAATGACTTTCTTGTAGTGGCTTCCCTTAAATGGCTTTCCTACAGTGGCTTCCCTACAATGGCTTTCCTACAGCCGGGAAACACCATCCGGAGTTCCGTGCTTTGTCAGCCATTTCAAAACAACATTCCTACAGCGGCATTCCGGCCTCATGTTTCTGAAACATACAAGTGCACCTCCCAATCAAAAATGGACTTTGACCCAAATGGTAAAAATAGATTTTATCCTTCCCTGACCTTTCAAATTTCAAATTTGCAGTCAGGAAGTACTATCCGAAGTTCCATGCTCTCGCAGCCGTTTTTAAAACAGAATTTCCAGAACGGAATTCCAAGATCCAATCTCCGGAACATCCAAGCACACCTCCAATTTGAAAATGGACTTTGACCCAGATGGTAAAAATGGATTTTATCCTTTCCTGACCTTTCAAATTCTAAATTTGTAGCCGAGAAGTACCATCTGGAGTTCCACACTCTCATGGCTGTTTTCAAAAGAGAATTTCCAGAATAGCATTCTGGGATCCAATCTCTGAAATGTCCAAGCGCACCTCCAATTTAAAAACGGTCCTCGACCCAGATGGTTAAAATGGATCTTATCCTTCTCTCACCTTTCAAATTCCAAATTTTCATGAGGGAAGTACCATTCGGATATCCATGCTCTCGCAGCCATTTTCAAAACAGAATTTCCAGAACGGCATTTTGAGATCCAATCTTCAAAACATCCAAGTGCACCTCTGATTTGAAAACGGACTTTGACCCAGATGGTTAAAATATATTTTATCCTTCCTTGACCTTTCAAATTCCAATTTTATAGTTGGGAAGTACCATTTGGAGTTCCATGCTCTCGCGGCCGTTTTCAAAACAGAATTTCCAGAACGACATTCTAGGATCCAATCTCTGGAACATCCAAGCGCACCTCCGATATGAAAACGGACTTTGACCCAGATGGTAAAAATGGATCTTATCCTTTTCTCACCTTTCAAATTCCAAATTTTCATGTGGGAAGTATCATCCAAAGATCTGTGCTCTCGCAGCCATTTTCAAAACAGAATTTTTAGAACGGCATTCCAAGATCCAATCTCCGGAACATCCAAGCGCACCTCCAATTTGAAAACGGACTTTGACCCAGATGGTAAAAATGGATTTTTTCCTTCCCTAACCTTTAAAATTCCAAATTTTCAGCTGGGAATTACCATCCATAGTTCCATGCTCTCGCAGCCGTTTTCAAAACAGAATTTTCAGAACGACATTTCAGGCTCACATTTTTGGAATGTACAAGCACACCTCCAAATCAAAAACAGACTTTGACCCAGATGCTAAAATGGGTTCTTATCCTCCCTTGGCTTTTCAAATTCCAAATTTTCATGTGGGAAATACCTTCCGGAGTTTCATGCTCTATCGACCGTTTCAAATCAGCATTCCTAAAACAATATTTCGACCTCTCATTTCTGATTTCAAGGAGCCTACCATGGGTCCGTTAATATAACAATTTGATCCAATGAGGAATGCTAAAATTCCATTGGAAGAAGGTAGATTTCAGTCAGTTTTAGCTACAGTAAAAGAGAAATTAGCTAGAAGGCAAAACTGCTACAGTGATTGGCCACTACAGGACAGAATAGGGAAAAGACAACAAATGTTTTTAAATTGTTGAATCTTGTGGGGTAGGTGAAGCCCTAATGTAATTGAATCTAGGCCACACAATTTAACTCAATCCTGGCCATTCATTTGGGCTTTGGTAAACTATAAATAGGGGTCTCCCCCTCATTTGTAAGTGTTGGAGAGCTGTTGTAAAAATATTTTGGAGTAATAGAAATCAACATTGCATGATCTATGGCTGTTATTTTTTAGTTTACTCATTATGTGTGCATGGTTCTACCTTCCAATTTAGTTTTAGTTGTATTTTCTTGAATGGAAGTGGTAATGGTGATTTTTGTTATAGTATTTGATGAATTTCCAGCCCATACTTTTGGCACTTGTTGATGGTAAGTTGCTGTGCAAAGTTAGCCTTGGCTTCTTTATTTGATTGCTACAACTTAGTTCATTTGCATGTTCATGATGTGTGTATGCAAACTAAAAATCTGCAGTCCTTAGAAGATTGCACTGGTTTTGTGTAACTGTAGGATCCTCTTGGCCAAGCAAAACCCAGTTTAGGGATTTTGTCTACTGTAGCAGCCTCCATGATCACTGTTCATTCGTAGTTGCAGGTCTAGGAAACATCTTTCTTCCTCACCCTTTTCTTTTTTCCTTTTTTTTTTAAGAAATACCTTAGGCAAGGTTCATTGCACATTGTAAAGCCAAATCTGATGTTGAAATGGAGTTCCAAACTGTTGTTTGAACCTGCAGCAAACACTCAGCAACTTTCCCATCTCAAGAACTCCATTTGCAAATCCAACTTTCTTGCTTTGTAACTCATCCGTAAGTCCACCTTGTGATTCCAGCAAATCACATAAATCAACTGAAATATTCCAAGCATCGTAATGACCTGACATCCGAGAGACCTTGGGATAGTGTTCGGCAATTTGATTGTGGAAGATTGTCTTTCAAGAGAGGTGATGCACCTACGCATTGCCTATGTTGAGAAGTGCATGAAAACACCATCAATAGTACCTAAACACTCTCCTGACTTATGTTTAATTTTCCTTACCTAGCTTTTCCATGAAACTTCTTACAAATCCCATTTCCTTGAAAATGTTAGGTCTTATATGGACTATCACATTTATGAGACTTCCTATAGCACTAGCATATGGAACATTCTTCATGTTCTCAAAATCCTCCATAGATTTAGTTCATTTTTTCACGTTTAATTTTATATCAACTTGTGGGAGTAGAATTGTTAATCTATTGTTCTACATTCAAAACCTTTATAAATAATTGTAAGACACTTCCTCTAGTTTAGCCAGAAAAAATATTGGTCCTATCACTATATATCCATACCAAGTGTGTGTCTAGCAATACCTAATTATTTCATGTTACACTTACTAGACAATTGAATTTTTAAGTTTCTAAATTAATGTTTTATTGTCTCCAATGGTTACCATATAATTAACATATAAAACAATAACTATAATGTAACCATTTACCTACTTATTATATACACAATGATCAACATAAATTATACCAAAACCTAACTATAACATATATAGTAAAACTCTTGATTCCACATACATGAGAATTTACTTATTTCATAAAGTTACTTTTTCATCTTGTAAAACCAATATCTCTTTTCCTTTCACCTCGAGTCCTTTAGGTTGTTCAATGTATATATTTCCTCATCCAAGTATCCATACAAGAATGTTATTTTGACATATATTTATTACATCTTAATATTATATGGCATAGCTATGAGTAGAAACAACCTAATAAGAATCAACTTAGCTTTATGTGAAAAGATCTCACCAAAGTATACTCCTTCCACCTAAGAATATCCCTTAGCCACCAACTATGTCTTTTAATACTCAAGTGATCCATCTACTACAAATTTATTATTGAACACCCACTTGCAACCTATTTTTTTCTTATCCTTAGTAAAATATACCATCTACCAATTCTTGTATTGCTTTAATTCCAACACCTCCTTATCCATCTCATTCTTCCAAAAATTATTCTCTTTGGAAGCAAGAGATTCATCCATGAAACCTTGTTCACTACCAGTACAACATGGAGAAAAATAGAAAAAAACCTAGTTGACTATATATTTTAGGAGATATTTTTTCCATGTACAGCTTCTCATAGTCATTCATGAATAAATTATTGTTGTATCTATACCTTATTATTATTTATATTTTATGTTGGAAATGTTCTTGTCTCATCTCGTTCCAAAATTTAATGGCTAATTTGTTGTTGAACTTTAGATGCATTCTAATAATCCAAATTCAATTCAAAATACATTCTCTTATCCTTCTTGGACTATTCTTCCTTGGGAAATACTCTTAATTCTCTAAATGTAAGACCCATTGAATAGAGAACCATCAACATTTCAAAATTCTAAAGTTTTTGGCCTTCAAAATTCTCATTATATCTAATAAAAATATAGATTTCACCTTGAAATCCAACATAGACTAACTATCATTTGACACTTCAACAAATTCCCCACAAAAAAATACCTTCAAATTTCTTAGAGATTTTTTTAATGGTGTAAATTAGTTTAGATTCCAACCAATGGGTTAGAAGTTATGATCTCGTCAAGTTGGGGTACCAAAATACACATTTAAAAAAACAAATCTATTTTATTAGTTATTTTTTATATCAAACTATTCATTTTGAATTCCAAAGGATATGGTGACTATTTAAATTCTTTTCATACATATAAAAATATTATTTTGAAGATAATAAATTTATTTTGCATAGGCATACATCAAATTACGAGTTTTTTATTTTGTTCAATATTTTACAATACTACAGACTAATATGCTAAGTATTGTCCATAAATTTATTAATTTGGATTACCTATATAGAGTGTTATGTTGCACTTCATTATCAAACTCATATTTTCATCTTTCTAATCTACAAACTTCACATCAAAAATAATATGTATCCCTAAGTTAGTCATATTGGACATAGATATAAGATTTCTATAGAAAATCAAAGAATACATATTTTAGAGTATCATTACTCTACCATCCATGAAGGAAATATTTAAATTTTCTTGAACTATCTTTATATTTTTTTTAAATCAATGTTAATTCTATCTTCACCATATTTTTTAATTTCAAGTACCAATCTATTTGAGGTTTCATATGATAAGATGTACCTAAGGAAAGCAAGCAAGATTCATCATTATTAATATTAGTATAAAAAATGCATGATTACTATATTTCCCCTGGTCAAAGGATTTATTAGAATAAGCATCCTTATTCTTTGACTTGCAATCCATCTTGGTGCAACCTTTCCTCCCACAATTTTATAATTTTACTTTAGATTTTCCTAGAGATTTCAACCTATCCTTACCCTTGGACTTCTTATCCCTATTATTCTTCTCACCTTTCTTCTCATTGAACATAAATCTAACTAATAAGGCATCAAAATAAGTTTCATCCCTGGAATTATTTCTAATTCCTCACAAAATAATACCAATAATATGTCTTATTTTCACCAACACAACATTACTACTAATAGACATTATCAAGTTTTCCTATGAATCAATTAGAGAAAAAAATAATACAATGCACTTACCCTCTTCATCCTTCTTGACTCATATTAGCACAATTTGAATTAATAATAGATTCAAAGTTTTCAAGATATTAGCTATTGAGTCTCCCTCTCTCATTTTTATAAACTTATTTTAGTGCGATAATTTACTTAAACAAGGTCAAGATAAAAATGTTGTCTATGAGTTAATTTGGCCTATATCAAGAGTTTTGATCTTCTAAAATATTACTCATGCCTAAAAAACCATAAATAATCTTAAAATAATCATTCTTTTTAAATAGCTAAACATAGTAGTATTGTTATCTTTAATAAGTTTCCATTTAAGCACATGTGAACATAAAAAATTGTCCAAAGCTATGAGAATGCATAGTAAATCTTGAGAGAAAGTTTCAACCAAAAATTCACACCTATAGAAAGATATTAAACTTTTCAAATTTTAAAAGTCCTAAAATATATAAAATTTTAGTTTTAAAGGCTTAAATGATGGAATGAGGGTCTAAAAATTAGGAAAATTGGATTTTAAAATTTTGGGTAGTAGAACTCTCTAAGATCTTCAAATGAAAATATAGGGTAGTTCAATCAAGTACTTAGATCAAAAGTTATGGATTCTCCAAGGTGTGCTACTGTACACATTTTGGGTTGAAATTTTTGAAATGTCCATAAAAGAAAAAATAAAAGGAAAAAAATTGAAATGTGAAAGCTATAATTTTTGTTTTAAGATTCTCAATGATGTGATGTTTTATTTTTCTATAAAAAACGTAATAGTAGTTGTTATTTTCTAAAAGGTTTCTAAAAGGTGCATATATAATGTAAAATCATTTTCATTTGTAGTAGTTATGTAATTTTTGAGAGGATAATCTTGGGAAGAGAAATTCTATCAAAATTTGTAATTTCCTTTTTGAAAGATAATAAAAGTTTGAAATTTTATTCTAATATGTTTTTTTAAGTAATATTCTTTGATATAATGATATGAATATTATTGTCACGAGGATGTGCACCTAATGCCAAGTTGAAAAACTTAGTAATCCCGTGCAACATGGGACTACTTTCAGGTTGTGGGTATCCTATTCTGAAAGCAGGCCTCTAGATTATGGGTTGGCTACCCTTTAAATAACTTGAAAATATTAAAATTCGATGGGGAAAAGAGTAAGAATGGAATGCTTGTAATTTCAAAACCTATCACTAACAGGTGATACACCTAAGGTAAATATTGACAATGTAGCTAAAATCACAAATCTAGTCAACTAATGAAAATGGTACTATCTCACAACTTAGTTACACATGCTTGTAAAAATGATTATTATGAAAAAATTTGGCTTTTCTAATGTTCACAATAGGAAAAAAGTAACGTTTTCACAATTTTGATACAATAGAATAATAAACACATTCACAGACCTGCACTATAACATGCCACTATTTTATTCAATTATTGAAATAATTTGATAAAAATAAAGGAAAATCACAATACTTTATCATGTTATTCACAATCAATACTGGAACCAAAAGAATAATTGAGGAAACAAACTTCTTTTATTGAAAAACTGGATTTTCTTGCATCTCAAGGTAAAAATTATTTACAAAAAATAATTGTAAATCTCATAATAAATGAGTTACAAAGTGTGAAAAATTTTTGCTACCACAATCACCCAACTCAGAACTAGAAAGAAGATGAGAGAAGAAGACTTATACAAAAGGCTCCAAGAATTCAAATTTTGAATTTTTGTTCCAACAATCTTGATGATTTGTCTAACATCTCTCCCTCAAATTAGGCACTTTATTGAAAAAAAACTCCTCAAAATAGGCATAAGGAGTTATAAATTTGAAAGAAATCAAAAGGGTCATGCATAACTGAAAATCCCCCAAAAATACTATTGTAACTACTAGAAACATGGAGTTAAGTGTCTCAAAATTGTCCTTGACTCATACCTCATCCACTTGGACTCTTAATTGAAGTTGAATTGATGATGAAGTCATCAAATTTATCTATATTTCCTCCACATGTTTGAAAATCTCTTCAAATACCTCCTTTTACTATGTCTTTGAAAACCAACGTAACATCTTTATCTTGCATCAATAAATGACATTTATCAAAGTGATTTATATCTTCATCACTTTAATCAAGTTTTACAATTTTCAAATTGGATGCATGATATAAGGAGTGCTAAGAAATCCATATACAAAAGAATTGTTGAATTTAGTCTTGTAAAGCATGCAAAAAAGAACACAAAGCATATTAGAAATAACTCAGGCATGAATTTATGTGAAAAAATCTTTTTTTAAATAAAGGAAAAATGCATTTTCTTTTGTCACCCCTTATTAGGGTTTCCAAACCCTAACACAAAAGTCATAGGAAAACATTTGATCTTTTGTTTCTCTACTATTGTGGAGCACTGACATGGATGCCTAGGGTTAAGCTTTTAACTATTGGAATACCCTCGGGTTTGAATGAATTTAAAATGGCAAGCCTGTGGGTAATCATTCTATCACTGAATCTGGTATTTGAGCTCCATATTTTCCTTTATTTCTACAAAATAAGCTCTATTCAATCCCAAGAAGTTTATAAAATGAGAAAAAAAATTGTTATGCATTCTTCTTCATTCTTTTGGAATCCTCCATAGTTTAATAGTTGCGACCTTTTTAACCTTATTGTTATTTTTTGTGTTTGATACAAAAAGAATTATATAAGCATGGTCGTGGCTTTTCTCATGCTTATCTTTTGAGATTTCATAGATTTCTTGCATTTTTGAAGCCATGGGAATTCTCCATTCATTTCTATAGCTTTTTAGAGAAATGCACTATCTATACTCTTTTAATACCCTCAATATACTTATGTATGTTATATTTTTGTAGCAAACCCCAAGTGGGTTTGGGTTCCTAGAAAAGAGAGATAATCTCTTAGGCCACCATGACTATATGGAACAAAATATGCAATAAAATCCCCATTCAATTGCATTTCACAAGAAGAAAATGATTCAAAACCATTGCACAATATGGGTATTACAAAAAACCCTTACATCTTTCTCATTTCTTCATGAAATGTATAGAAAAAAAAATTTGATGCTTTTCTTTGTTCTCAGAGTCTTCTTTGAGCTTACTTCATACATAACATGTCTTGAACTATTCTAATATATCATTATTCAACAAAACAATATGAAAAAATCCTTCAACAAGTAGTATGGTATTATCATTGTTTTTCTTACTATTCTCCTTGAATGCTTTCAAAACACTATGGAAACAACAAAAATGACTTTCATATCAATGAATCCTTTCTTATTTCAGTGCTAATGTTTCTTCATTGTAAACAATAATAATTGTTTTAGCTTGGAGGTCAAACATTCTTTGTGACCATGGTTTTATCACTGCTATACTTTTTAACACGTGACTGATACAACACTACTTGATACATATGTCCATTGTTTCAACACGCCATTTCATTGCTATTTCCTTGACCTTGTCATGTTGAAGACTACATTATCTTGGTTAACATCACTCTACTCTTTGATATTGCCTTCATGCTCACTGTGATCTTCCCTGCATAGCTTCTATTTACTGTTCTCTTACTTGTATATGACTGTTTTAAATATTTGATTTCTTTTATCTATGATGACAACAGTTTTATTGTTCTGACATGAAACACCATCTCTTTCTTGCATTTCTACTTAGCATGTATTGGTTATCTGTGACAGTGAACTTGAATAACTCATTGTTATAAATAATGAATACCTTCTTAATGAGATTGTAAGAAAGAAAACCTTATTGTCTTAATAATATGTTATCATAAAAGGAGAGCATGATGGGATCAACCCTTGTAGGAGCCACATTTTAACACACATGTGAATAGATGAAATAAAACAGTATCAAAACTTAACCTATACTTGCACAAGAAGCAAACATGTTAGATAAAATAGAGCATATGATGGATGTGTTTGTTCACTTTCTATTTTTCTTGTACATTTGTGGTATTTTAGCTATTTTAATTCACATGATGATCAAATTATATGTTTATGGATGACTAGACATGTATTGACTAGTGATTCTTCATTTCTCTAACAACACTTTTCTTTCTTATATGTAGAAATTCCTGGAGTAGCAGGTCAAGTAACCACTGGAGTTTGGTCAAGCAAGAGAGGTAACATCAGATACAAAGCCAAAACCAGAAACTAGGATTCATCATTCACTAGGCAATGAAGAGTCCCCTTTTTGTACATATGAACTTTTCATTATCATCTATAAATGTATAGTTTTTTCAACATATGTATTTTAATAGTTAGTTCCATAGCTTGTGTGGAACACCATACATTTGTATTATCAATAAAGACTATTCTTTGATGAAAATGGATCTTTCTCTGCTTTGTTGTTTGGACATGTATAATGTGATAATGTAGTCTTCAAATTTTCTCCTTTATGCATATGAATATGACATGGTAGGGAATAGATGTACCTTTTTTTCTTTCACTTTCTAAAAAATTAATCAGCTCTACCTATTTGAGCTAGGAGCAAAAAATAGGTAACATTTTGGCGACATCTACTATATGTTTGCCTGCCAAACATCATGACCAGTTGCCTATACTTATACATTGGGCACAGAGTCAAAAAAACCTTAACAAGACTCAGTACACAGTCCTTCATACTGTTGTAATTCATCAGAGTGTTGTTATAACTCATTATGGTTCCATTTGAATAGATATTTGTTATTTATCACATTGAACCTTCAATTTTGTGTTATTAATGATGAATATCTATTTGATTGAACTATAATGAGTGACAACAAAGTATTTTCCTTATTCTCCCCACTAAAACTTAGAGCAAGCTAACCAACTATGAAAAACAACACATAGGGAAATAAGAATTCTTTTAAACTATGTGCAATAACACTTATTTGACACCTACAACCTGCTCTAATATGTATAGATTCATTTCATACCTGACAAGTAATGCTTGAGGTAAATCCCATTAACTGGGATTGGCTCAATTTCTCCATCCAACTGAGACAATTAGAAAGCATTGTGTTGTTTACACTTAGAAATAACATAAGGTCCACTCTGAAATGCATCAAACTTGGAGTTCTTTCCAAGTTTTCTTTTAAGTTCATCCCACTTCAACACTAAATCACTTTCTTGGAATACTCTTGTGAATGCTTTCTCATCAACTGACCTTTTCATTTGAGCCTAATCTTATTATATCTTCTTCATTACTTCGCCCCTAATCTCCTCTAACTCAACTAACTAACCCAATCTTTTTATCATGGGTTCCTCTTCAATCATGTCCAATTGATTGACTAGATCAAGGGTTGGAAGCTCAAGGGATATAGGCAGCCTTGCCTCTTTTCCATACACAAGAATGTATGGTGATAGTCTTATTGACCTCTTTGAAGTAATTCTATCAGCCCACAAGGTTGATTTCAACTTAGTATGCCAAGCTCTCTAATTTCCTCCCATAGTTCTTTTGATAATCCTAAGAAGGTTCTTATTTGTGGACTAGGATTGTCCATAGCCTTGAGGGTAGTAGTTAGAAGAAGTATTCATATAAACACCATTTCTATCAGCCCAATCAAATATTCTAGTTCCTATGAAAGAAAGTACATTATCTAAAACTATTGATTCAAGAACACCAAACCTTTTTGTCATCTTCATAAATGTTTAGAACAACTATCTCATTAGCCTCCTTATGCCATAGCTTCAATCCATTTTGTGAAGTAATCGGTTTTTTTGAGCACCCACTTGTGGCTAGCACTTGAAGGCATATTTATGACTCTAATAAAGTCTAAACCCCACTTAATGAAGGGTTGTTCTACTTGAATTGGCTACAATGGGAGGGCTGCTAACTTCTCTTTTCCTACAAATATTGTACACTGCTTGCACTTCCTCACCCATGAGTGTGCATCTTTGAACAAATTGGGCCAATAGTAGTCTCCTTTCATAATCTTAAGAGTTGTAGCTCTTGGTGAGAAACTTCCTCCAGCTGATCCTTCATGAAACTCATGTAAAACTCTATCAATTTGATCAGCCTCTATGCATCTCGACAGAACACCATAAAAATTATTTCTAAAAAGAAAACCATTCAATAGTACAAAAGGTATAGATTGTAATCTATAGTACCTTCTTTTTTATTTATCAAAACCATGAGGGAAATCACCAGTTAACAAGAAATGAGTCATTTATTGTACCCAACTTGTAGAAGAAATAGATACAGCTATTTTTTCTTGATCTTGAAGAGTTAGGACAATGTCCTCTTCTTTTTTTGTATTATTATTACTGTTACCAGCAAGCTGCTCAAATAAACCCTTGCCTTTAATCAACTTGGTAAGTTTGATCTCAACAACATATTCTATCACTTTAGTATCCCAACTAGCTCTTTCACTATTCAAGTCCTTACTTAGCAAAAAATTATTAACTAAAGGGTGAGCAACCATCAACTCAATCCTATTATTAGAAAGCACGTGTCTAAACTTTTTCAAACTTCTAATAACAACAAGTACATGCTTTTCAACAAAATAATACTTAAGCTCATAATATTTAAGACCTTGAGTAAAAAAGGGTAAAGGATGCTCTAAACCATGATCATTCTCCTAAACTAACATAGTTTCTATACTATTAATGTTCCCATATGCATAGAATATAAAATCCTTTGAAAAATATGGGTTTAACAAAGTAGGAGTAGGCGCAAGCGCTTCCTTAATAAACTCAAAACACATTTTTCCTTTTTTGGTCCAGTTGAAAGAAAAAAAATTCCTTAACATTGAAGTAAGAGGCATTAGTAACTCAGCAACATTCGGTATAAACCTTCTAACAAAATTGATTATGCCCAAGAAAATTTTCAGCCCTTTCTTGTGTGTTGGTAAAGGAAGAGAAAGGATGGCACTTACCCTTTTTGGATCAATGGTAATGTCATGTTTTGATACAATGCATCCCAAAAACTTACCTTAATGGACAAAAAACACACACTTCTTTTGGTTGAGAGATATACCAAACTCACTGCACTTTCAAAAATATTTTTCAATTAGGCCAAATGTTGATCTGAATTTTTTGAAAAAATAGTTATGTCATCCAAATAAACCAACACAATTTTATACATCAAACCTTTGAAATGCATGTCCATAACTTTCTGAAAATTAGCCACAACATTAGACAATCCAAATGGAATTTTCTTGTAAGCCATGGTCCCCAACTTAGTTGTAAATATTGTTTTAAATTGATCCTCTTCCTTAACTTAAATCTGATTATAACCCGAGAAGCCATCTAATAAAGAAAACCTCTCAAAACCTGAAAAAAAATTGAAGGATTTGTTCCATGGAAGGTAATGGGTGACGATCTTTTAGGGAGGCTCTATTAAGATCTCTGAAATCAACACAAAGTCTGATTTCACATTTTTTCTTCCTCACTAGAACAAGATTGGATACCTAAGATGTATGTTTGATTAGAAATATTATGCTACTCTCAATGAGTTTATTCAACTCTTTGATCATGAGGGGCTCAAGCTTGGGGTTAAGTGCCCTTTGTTTTTACCTTACAAGTTTAGCATTAGTCTCAAGCTCAATGGTATGTTGGAAAATGGTAGGATCAAAACCTTTCAAATCTGAATATTCCCATGCAAACATATCACTAAACTCTTGACAAAATAAAACAAATGCATGCATTTCCTCTAATCTGCATACCTTTCCAAGCTTTAAAAGCTTATCCTTAAAAATTTGAAGATCCTAATAATGATCTTCTTTGATATGCATGTTGTTTTTTCCTTCCTTACCTGGTCATTAGTAGTGAAGATTGACTCCAGTGTCACCAAGCCTTTGGGTAATTTATTTATTTTCAGCTGTATGATTTGATCTTCATATTGTTGTCTAAGTTTTTTCTAATTATCATTAGAAAATTTTGCCTCTTCCCTCAAGAAGGTTAGGATTTGTTGATAACTATCAAAAACTTGTCAATGCTCATTAATATTAGGAATATAAGATCTTTCAATGACTTTAACAAACTACTATCCCTTAGTGTTGTTGATATCACTAGGAATATCATATTGAGCTCCTATGGTAGCTAATCTATCAACATGTTTATTCTCACTTCTAGGAATGGACAGCAAATTAAAAGCTTGAAAATATTCAATAAGATATCATACTCTATGCTTATAAGACTTCAAAAGACCATTTTTAGTAGTATGGAGACCTCTTACTTGATTAACAATCAATTTTGAATCACCAAAAACTTGTAAACAACAAATACCTCTCTTTTTTGCCCATTGGAGACCATGAATCAGAGCTTCATACTCAATTGTATTATTAGTGTAGTTAAATGCAAACCTATACATAGAATAATACTTGTCACCATTAGGGGAAATGAGCATGTAACCTCCTCCAGTACCATTCCTAATCCTTGAACCATCAAAATGCATCTTCCATACCTCATTTACTTATTGATTGGACTATTGTTCAACACTTTTCTCAAGATTAGGCATGATAGAACTAGGTTCATACATCAAATAAACTCCCAAGTTTACCTCTTCATGTTGTTCATTACCTTTATGAACATTTTCAACTGCCCACTCATTTAGAAGGACATCAGGGATATCCTCAATCTATTTTTTTGTCGCATTGGCTACAAGAACCTCTTCACTATCAAAAAGAGTGCAATTAACAACTTCTGATGCATTAGTAACACTTGGATTATAGGGATCAATGTGGTATTTAGCAATATGATTTGATTTGATAGTGACCTTGGCACCATACCTAGTCCAAAAGAGCATATGAGACTAATTAGAAGATAATTATCCTCCAATTTTAGCCATGAAATCTCATGACAAACATATGGGAAAATATGGGGGCAACTCTATGACATAAATTTCTTGAGGTATAGAGACTTTCGGATATGCATGCAAGGTGCGATCTAGATTCTTGATAACGCATATTGTGTTAACAATAGTACTATCTAGTTGGACTACTCCTTTTCTAGTGGTTCATACTATATTCCCAACTTATCAAAAATTTGTTTGGGCATTACATAGCTTCTAGAAACTGAGTCAATCATACAATTATGTACCAAATGCTGGCCAACAATTAGAGTTACATAAAATAGGTGTGGCTTGGCTACATTAGTATGATTTTCTTTCTTCTCTTGTGAATCATTAACAAGTACAACCCTACAGGACTGCTCGTTAGACACCTCATTTTACAAAGAAAATTTTGACAAATCCTCATGTAACAAATCCTTTTACCCAAGAAGAGCTAAATAATCTCACATAGAAACACTAACATGAGTTTTCTTCATATGATCTAAGATAATGAAATTACCAATACTAACCTTTTGTTGCCCTTTAGGAACAACATCTCCTTGTACTTTGCTATTTGAATCAGTGCTTTAGGTTGATTTTTTCCAACCATAGATTTTACTCTTGGTAGACTCTAAATTTTTTGTGAAGAATAAGGCCCCACTTGACCTTGTGAACTTGTAGATGAGTGATTTTTGTCCTCATCAACCTATTTCCCCAAGTCAATAGCCCTTTTCTTAGACCTTGTTTTGGCTGCTATAGGAGTATTTGACTGATTTTGAGTATTATTGACCCCACAAAACTCCTCACCTTACCAATTCATCAAGGTGACATCTGGATTTCCTTGTCCCATACAAGTACAGTGTTGTTCATGAACCTCTTGTGATGAATCTTTAGGAACAACAACATTATTTTGCACCATTAAATCTTGATTCAACATGCCACTCGAACAAGTGGATTGGTTATGTAGTTGATTACAAGGAAAACACAACTCATAATCGACTGTCATGTTGTTTTGAATTAGTACTAGCTCCCTAGAAGAGTTAGGTGCATTAGGGTTGTAAGGTTGGAAAGGCCTTTGATTGAAATTCCTCCTTTCAACTTGAGGATTAGCTTGGTATGGGGCTTGGTAAGGTGTTTGGTAATGCTACTCTTTGATGTTGACTGACTCATTACCAAAAGTTTACAAGGTCTTATGGATATTATCATTTTTCTCCTTAATACTTATCAGCTCTTTGAATTGACTTGGAACAATATTCTCTTGAGCTGCAACCTAGTTATTAAATGTTGGAAATTAAGGGGCAACAACTATGGTGGGTGGTATTACAAGGACAATTGGTTGTACCTCAACAAAAATAGCATTAGAGGCCTACGTACTATCTTTCCAACCTGAATTAAACTATTTGAAACCCTTATAGGAACATCAAATGTTGTTGGCAATGAATTCCCACCCATAGACTGTATCATAACTGAAATATCACTATTCAAAGATTTTAGATAAAACAAAAATGCATAGTCATTTGAGGGTTTTACTGAGGATGGAATTATGTTCCAAGTCTTCTTGAAGTGGTAATTGAAGTCCACCAAATATTCATATGGAGCTCTTTTCATGGTAGTAGCTTCTCCACTAGTGAGAGGTGATCTGACTTGTCCTCGAATTTCCTATTCAATTTTTCTCCTAGTTGATCCCATGTCGCAATTGAATTAACAACAAGGCCTCTGAACCATTGGAGGGCTTTACCCTTGAGAGAAGTTTCCAAGAGCCTCACTACAACATTTTTCTCGATAATATGATGCAATCCACACAACGTGGCCACATCTCTAATGTGTTCTATGGAAGTTGTATGATCCTCTCCAGTGAAAATGGGTAGGCTCTTAAGGGATGATGTTGGTATATCATTATGTTGGGAAAGATTCAAGGGACTTCGTTGATCAAAATAAATAAAGGGTTGATTCCTAGGTGGTGGATTATGAGCCATAGTGACTCTTGAAATATTATAACTACTAGGAAAAGTGGAATTTTCTAGTATTTGAGCTGCAGAGCTTGAAAATAGAGGATTTCTACAAGTTGAAACTGGAGTAGTTTCCTTCTTAACTACCTTGACACTTCTTGATGGTAGCTCAGAATGCTCAATAGGGTTTTTACTTTGTTTGGTTTGATATTTTCTCATATGCTTAACCATTGAATCTACTAAAACCAAAGCCTTAGAGTTACCAAGTGTGAAAAATTCCCTTCTTAAAGGGATGAAATACTACTGTTCACACCAAAACAACAACAAAATCAAGCTCTTTTTGAACTGAAAAACATCTCAACATCCCACCGAGCGTGAAAAAAATTGTTGTCATAGGAAATTGCACTCGATGCCAAGCTGAAAAACTCGGAAATCTTGTGCAACATGGGACTACTTGCAAGTTGTGGGTATCCAATTATGAAAGCAGACCTCCAGATTATGGGTTGGCTCCCCTTTAGATAACTTCAAAATATCAAAATTCAATAGGGAAAAGAGTAAGAAGGGAATTCTTGTAATGTCAAATCCTATCACTAACAGGTGATACACCTAGGGTAAATCTTGACAATGCAACTAAAACTCACAAATCCACTCAACTAATTAAAATTGTACTATCTCACAACTCAGTTACACATGCTTGCAAAAATGATTCTTATGAAAGGTTTTGGCTTTTCTGATGTTCATAGAAGGAAAATAGTAACATTTTCACAATTTTGATACAACAGAATAATAAACACATTCATAGACCTGCACTATAATATGCCACTCTTTTCATTCACTTATTGAAGGAATTTTATAAAAATAAAGTAAAATCACAATATTTTATCATGTTACTCACAATCAATATTGGAACCAAAAGAATAATTGAGGAGGAAACAAGCTTCTTTTATTGAAAAATAGGATTTTATTGCATCTTAAGGTAAAAAAAATTACAAAAATTAATTATAAATCTCATAATAAATGAGTTACAAAGTGTGAGGAAACGTTTCTACAACAATCACCTAACTTAGAAATAGAGAGAAGACGAGAGAAGAAGACTTATACAAAAGGCTCCAAGAATTCAAATTCTAAATTTTGGCTCCAACTGGCTTGATGAGTTTTCTACCACCTCTTCCTCAAATTAGGCACTTGACTAAAACAAAACTCCTCAAAATAGGCATAAGGAGTTCTGAATTTGAAAGAAATCAAAAGGATTGTGCATAACTAAAAATTCCCCAAAAATAGTGTTGTAACTACTAGAATAATGGATTTAAGTGCATCAAAATCCTCCTTGACTCATACCTCATCCACTTGGACTCTTAACTGAAGCTAAATTGATGATGAAGTCATCAAATTTATCTCTTTCCTCCACATGTTTGAAAATATCTTCAACTACCCCCTTTGACTACGTCTTTGAAAACCAATGTATCATCTTTATCTTGCATCAATAAATGGCATTTATCAAAGTGATATCTTCATCACTTCAATAATTTCTTACAATTTCAAATTGGATGCATGATATAAGGAGTGTTGAGAAAGGCATATACAAAATACTTGTTGACTTTAGTCTTGCAAAGAATGCAAAAAAGAACACAAAGCATATTATAAATAACTTGGGCATGAATTTATGTGAATAAATATTTTTTTTAAATAAATGAAAAAATATTTTGCTTTTGTCAGACCTTATTAGAGTTTCCAAACCCTATCACAAAATTCACGGGAAAAAATTTGATCATTTGCTTCTTGATTGTTGTGGTGTGCCACCATGGATGCCTAGGGTTGAGCTTTTAACTATTAGAAGACCCTCAGGTTTGAATAAATTTAAAACAAGCCTATGGGTAAGCATTCTATCATTGAATTTGGTATTTGAGCTGCATGTTTTCCTTTATTTCTACCAAAGAAGCACTATTCGAGCCCAAGAAGTTTTTAAAATGAGAGAAACATCTATTATGCATTCTTCTTTGTTCTTTTGGAATCCTCCATAGATTAATATTTGTGGCCTCTTTAACCTTATCATTAATTTTTGTGTTTGATAAAAAAAGAAGTATATAAGCTTGGTCGCAACTTTTCTCATGCTTGTCTTTTGACATTTCATATTTTTCTTGCATTGCTAAAGACATGGGCATTCTTCATTCATTTATGTAGCTTTTTAGAGAAATGCATTCTCTATACTCTTTTACTACCCTCAATATACTTTTGTATGTTATATTTCTATAGAAAACCCCAAGTGGGTTTGGGTTCTTAGAAAGGAGAGATAAACTCTCAAGCCACCATGACTATATAGAAAAAAATATGCAATACAATCCTCAATCAATTTTTTTTTCAAAGAAGAAAATGATTCAAAACCATTGCACAGTATGGGTATTATAGAAAACCCTTGCATCTTTCTCATTTCTTGATGAAATGTACAGAAAAAATATTTTGTTGCTTTTCTTTGTTCTCAAATTCTTCTTTGATATTACTGCATATAGACCATGTCTTGAACTATTCTCATATGTCATTATTTGACAAAAGAACATCAAAAAATCCTTCAACAAATAGTATGGTATTATCGTTGTTTTTCCTACTATTATCCTTGAATGCTTGCAAAAACTATGGAAACAGAATAAATGACTTTCATATCAATGAATCCTTGCTTATTTCATTGATTTTGTTTCTTCATTGTAAACAATAATCACATTTTTAGCTTGGAGGTCAAACATTCTTTGTGACCGTGGTTTTATCACTGTTGTACTTTTTGACACATGACTGATATAGCACTACTTCGTACATTTTTCCTTTGTTTCAACACTCCATTTCATTTCTATTGCCTTGACCTTGTCATGTTGAAGATTGCATTATCCTAGTTAGCATCATTGTACTCTCTGATACTGCCTTCATTCTCACTGTGATCTTCCCTACATAGCTTCTATTTACTAATCTCTTACTTGCATATGACTATTTCAAATATCTGATTTCTTTTATTTGTGATGACAATGGTTTTCTTGTTCTAACATGAAATGCCATCTCTTTCTTGCAATCATGCTTTGTATGTATTGGTTATTTGTGACAGTGAACTTGAATAGCTCACCATTATAAATAATTAATACCTTCTTAATGATATTGTAAGAAAGAAAACCTTACTATCTTAATAATATGTTATCATAAAAGGAGAGCATGATGGGCTTAACCCTTGTGGGAGCCACATTTAACCCACATGTTGTGAACAAATGAAATAAAATACTAGAAAAAATTAACCTATACCTGCACAAGAAGCAAACGTGTTAGATAAAATAGATCATATGATGGATGTGTTTGATCACTTTCTAGTTTTCCTGTACATTTGTTGTATTTTAGCTATTTGAATGCACCCGATGATTAGATTATATGTTTATGGATGACTGCACACGTATTTACTAGTGATTCTTCATTGATGTACCAACACTTTTCTTTCTCATATGCAAGAATTTTTGGAGTATCAGAGTAGGCAAAAACTAGATTTTGGTAAAGCAAGAAAGGCAATAGAAGATACAAATCCAAAACTAGCAACTTGGACTCATCAATCACCAAGCAATGAGGGGTCCCCTTTCTCTACAGATGCACTTTTTAGTATCATCTATAAATGTATAGTTTTATCATATGCATTTTAATAGTTAGTTCCACAACTTTTATGGAACACCATGCATTCATATTATTAATAAAGACTATTCTTTGAAGAAAATGGATCTTTCTCTCCTACGTTGTATGCACATGTATAATGTGATAATGTAGTCTTAAAATTTTCTCCTTTATCCATATGAATATGACATGGAAGGGAATAGATGTACCTTTTTGTCTTTCAATTTGTAAAAAAATAATCATCTCTACATATTTGAGCTAGGAGCAAAAAATAGTTAACAAATACAAATTCTAAATTTTATTGTATCTTCTTCTATATTGCATGCTCTTCAAAATTTTATTTTTAAGGAAGATAGAAAAAACATTCTCACATTTGCTATGAGATTTGTGGGTTGATTTAGTACATTTTTAAGGATAACGATAAATCTTTGTTAACAATATTAAACCTCAAAGATTGAATTTTATGAATATTCATCTTAAATAAAGTTTTGGATTATATTATCCCAAGGAATAGGCACCAATCCTTTCTATTAACCCATATATTCACATATTTAAAAATGAAAAATCACACTTTGGTGTTGTAAATTAGTAGTTTTGGTTTTATGTTAATTTTGATCATTAAAGGTAGATGGAATATATGATATTATAAAATCATCATTCAAAACCTTGTTGTATGTGCATGAACTCTTATCTATTTTGTATTTTGATAGATCTATTATTCATAGAGAATTCAATATCATTGATAGGTTGACCCACCTAGGTTTTTTAGAGCCTAAAGTGTAGGAGAGACATTATCAATCTCTCATTCATTGGTCTAGCCTATAACTAATAATGATCCTAGGGATTCATAACCCCTTAGAAAATATTAAAATTAAGTTAGAGAACCAATATTACTATCCATCAAACATGTGGAATACAAAGAGTCGTGCAGCTATATGCTAACCATATTATGATATTAACATAGCACACAATATTAAACATGATGTCTCCAGATGGATAATCACCTAGGAGATATAACTACTACCACATACTATGAATAATTAGCTACACATTTAACATTGTTGACAAGTTCATATTTTCCTAAAGAGCTACCACTACTTGACCCACACGTTTAGTATCACATACAAACATAAAATAACTTTTGGCTACTTGTCATATCTTGTGCCATCTTTCAAAAAAAAATATTGTTCTTATATTTTTTCTCATGAACTCCAACTTTGTCACAATTCCTCTTGCATTTCCATTCATTCTTTTAGAAATAATATTTTTCATATATAGATTGATTTATTTTTAAAATTAATTTTGGTGCTTGTCAAAACAACACCATACATAAACACACTTGTATATTTAGTTGTATAACCTAAAACTCACTATGTATACCAACTCTTCATAGAAGAACTCTATATAGGTAAATATCACCCAAGTACCAATATTATTCCATTAAGAATTATGGTAAATGATCCATTACAATATTTACTATACTTCTAAGTCATAAGCCTCCCATATTTTTATGAGGATAAATTATTTGCTAATTTTTTTCCCATCAAGTTTTAGTGATCATGCACTTACATGGTTTTATTCATTACCACATGCTTATATCACTTCCTTTGTCACTTGCATAGTTATTTCATGAAATATTTTAATGATAATATTGGGCCTAAGATATACAATGGTGACCTTATAAAAAAATAAAAACTTGAGCCAATTAGCAATTTCATATTACAATTTTAAAATTAGCTATAAACATGATTTATAATTTATATGATGAGGAACCTTAAGGCATATTTATGTAGGAGCATCTTGAGTGAACGAGTTATCTGCATCACCCAAAAATAGTCTAGTTCAATTTTCTTTCTTTTTGGTCTAATTTTAGTTTCAAGTTGCACTTTGGAGGTGATTGAGAGACATTATTGTCATTAGTTGACAAAAATTTATACTTCATTTATGTCCTCATTTTGCAATGAAATTATTTTGTTTGCAGATGATCAATTAATACAATGATAACCAAAAAAATCCAAATCAATGACATTCTTTGGAGTTTAGCACATGAAACATTGAGGGGGCAGCAAAAATAATGTGGTTGTTTCATATTTACATTACATCGATGATCAAATTCCAACACAAAAAACTTGGGAGAGCGTTTATTAAATTTTCAAATGCTAACCATTTGAATTATATGAGAAGTGGAGCCAAACAGTGAAGATAGAGGGACTGTTTGAATGTATATAATTCATGCAAAAATAATTTAAAATAAATGCATTTGGAGATATAAGGGGGTGCACACAACCAAAGGAGGGAGGTTGTGGAATTTGAGAGGGGATGTGCATGAGCTAAAAGTTATTAAAATGAAATAATTTAATGAACAAAGGTGAGAAGGGCAAGTGAAGTTAGGAAAAGGACAAACAAGGGCTATGAAGTAAAAGATGAAGATTGTAGATTGATAGGGAGATGAGGAAGGTTGTAGCATTGGTCAAAGTAAGGAGCTACTAAGAAATGATGATGAAAATGTGAGGAGAGGTTGTGCCAAGGAGGGGAGATAGGTAGGAGATGAGGTTGCACCTCAATTAAGGAGTAAAGTAATTCTTACAGGAAAGAAGTGGGACATGGTTGAGCCAAATAGACTAGTATCCAAATAACAGATAAGTGCCATTATATTACAGAATAATAGTGCAAATATAGCTAAATAAGAAGTGCCATATAGTGAGATATTTGTCAACAAAGAGAAAGGAGGATTTGAACCATGATATTTTGATGGTAAATAAAATTTACAAATGATGGTTGTGAAATTCATGGAAGTTTAAATTACTATTGAAATCCACAGAGTTGATCATGTGGAACAAGGGAACTGAAATAGAGATTGTATGAAGTATGAATTTTAGATAATAAATAAAAATTTCCTTAAATCTCACAAATTATGTAAATTAAATTACATTTTGTTGAGTGAAACATTAGATCAAACTTGTTTGATAAACGGAATTGTTGAAACAAATTGAGATGGCATGAACAATTAAATTAGGAAGTTTTTTTTTTCATCTAAACCAAATGGTATTAGAGCATGTGATTGTGAGAGTGTGGAAAATTTTTTGAACATGAGGTAGTCTACACTAGGATGGTGCATGGAGTTATGTGCACAAATCACTGACTGTGAGGTAGTTCACACCTAAAAGAGTGTGTGAAGTGGTAAAATGTTTTGAGAAGCTTGAGAGAATTGTTGTAGGTGTGCAAGGAGTCCTGAGCAATTGATATTTGAGACAAAAAAATCATGGATATGTAGAGCATGTAAGATCATAGCACAAAAATATGTGATGGGTCATGATGAGACTCACAAGGATATTGTTCTAGGAACAATTTGGGAGAAGGTAGAGAAAAAAATTTAAAGCGATGGTAAAGATGGTTCATGAAGAAGTGGGAAATATCTAGATGAGGATCGAGAAATTAGAAAATAATGTTGGAAAAGGTGAGAGGAAAGTGGCAAATAGGATCGAGAAGAAGAGAAAGGATAGTGAAGAGAAGAATGTTGGAAAAGAGGTGATAACAACCCCTACAACAAAGATGAAATAAAATGAAGAAGTGATTGTAGAAGTAGAGGATGTAGTTGCAGTGATGGAGTGTCATAAGTTGTAGTAGATGATGATGCAAGAGATGTTGCAGTGAATGAGGATGTTACTACTGTAGAGAAGAAAGAGGTAAATGTTGATTTTGATTTTCTTGCAAAAAAGGAAGTAGAAGATACAATTATAGAATTGTGTGTAGATCTTGCATGTTTGTGTGTAGAAATGGTAGAGAATGTTCTAGGATTGTGGTGGAGGTGTTTGGTCTATGGTGGGTTTAATCCCATGAATGAGAAGAGGAGAATAGAGGGTATTTGGCAGAGGGGGGTAGTTCATGGTGAGTATGAATCCATGAGGGGAAGGAAGAAGAGGGTGCAACATTTTTGGAGGGAGATGGTGTGTGTTCCAACATGATGCTAGAAAAAGAGGAAGAAGGATTGATTGAGTGTACAAAACTTGGAAATGGACTTTGTTGTAGTTTGCATTCAACCTAGAAGAGTAGTTTGACTACTCAACTCCACCTTTGTGAGACTTTTCTCACAAATTTCCTACTTGGGGTGATCCCACAATAGTGGTCTACACATTTTTTCCAAACTTGACATTGAACTAATTTTTTAAACTAAATATTCACTTCCAGGCACCTATAGCTACTCAACCATGGGGAATTTGAAGATGATGCAAACTAGTGATTTGTGACATTTTTTTGTAGATTCTAAATACATTTAAAAAAATTGAAATCAATTTGCATTTATTTTCTATCTCCTTCGAAAAATAGTTTTTAATAGTAAACAACATTTTTAAAGAGTGATGTGTACTTGCTAGCACAACTTTTTTCTATGTGTAGTGTAGACAAATGTATCCCTTTATATTTTCACACTTATTTGAAATTAATATTAATTTGGACTTAATTGTGCCTTATTTTTGGTGTTGTAAAGTGTACCCCTTTACACTTTCACACTCATTTAGGACTTCTTTAACTAATTGAGTTTTATTCACCCTAATTGTCCCCTTTAATTCAAATCCAAGCCTATTTATTGTAATTTTTGAAGAAGAAACTCGACATTCATTAATTCATTAACATAACACTTCTCATTGAGCAATGCTTGTCCTAGGGTTATAGACCCAGAACCCATTCTCCCATGGGCGAATGGGTCCTCCATTAGACCTAGGACCTAAATTTAAATTATATTTTTGGTGATTTTCTTAACATATTCAAATCCATATTCAGGTGTCGTCTTGTGATATTTTAATTTCAAGAAATTAAGGATACAAATTCTATAAATATAAGGTTATTTCACTATATTTCACCTAGAAATTTTATGATCAAGTTTATCATTAGTTCCAAGTAACATAAATTTTGCAAACTAAAATAGAAGCTAAAATTCCCTTCTCCCATGTCTCTCACTGAAAGGCACTTACACATACTTATTAATAAAGGACTCTTAACATTACCACCCATTAGATAAAATCCAAATCCAAAACATAATAACACAAATATGTCTCATTGTCAATATCATAGAGTTCTTGGGCATAGTACTGATGAGTGTCATGTTTTAAGGAGGATCCTTGAAAAAATTTATATAATAGAGATAGTCCCTTAAATAATTCACTTTGATCCTTGTCATGTAATAGTTTTAGGATCATAGCATGCTCACTATTACATATTTAACATTCATTAAAAATTATTTTCTTTATTATAAGAAGCTCATTCTCATCACTCATCTCGGCTCATCCTTTTCTTTCACTTAGTGGGGGCAGGGGGTTAGATAGTCTTGTCCTAGTTTGGCACTTGACATTATCTCATTGGCTAGTTATCCAACTTCTTCATATACTAATCAATATTGGGATGCATAGGACCTATTATAGGTCAACTTGCATGTGCCTTACTAGTCTTGTCTTTTTTTCTTTTCCATGCGTGATTGCATGTGTGTAATAAAATCTCCTCGTAATATTCTATTTGATGTATCTCTCTTCATGTGCATTCCTCTAATTGAATATACATTATTCTATATGTCTTAAACATTTATCTTTTCATTTGTCTTGTGTTTTCATTTTGGGGATGATGCAAGGCATCGAGACATCTAGGTCTCTTCCATGTTGACCCAAAAGATTTTTCTTTTAATTCTTCTTGTTCTATGAGTATTTGAGGAATGATGACATTTCCAAGTTCTATAATCACATTTTAGAAAAGATATACTGACCCTGAATCCATTGATCTCTTATGTACATTTGGGATTTAATTTTGGGGGCAACCCCTACCTCTCTCTCTTATGGCATAGCTTCATTAGGGAATATATGACTTGGCATAGGGATTTTTGAATAAGCTGTCATGTATCTTTATGGTTTAACATTGATTATTGGCCACTTTAAAGAAAATTTCCCACACCAATGGTGTTATCAATTTATTTAAAGTGGGGGCATACATTGGCATTATTATTTTTGAAATTTTTTGGAATTCCTTATGTTTCATTGTGTGATTTATTTCTTCTTGTGATGAATCTTTTTATTCGTGGTTTCATTAGGTTTGGTTTCAATTGAGAGCATGATATTTTTATTCCACATGAGAGATTCACTTTCCTCTTAGTGGTGATGCTACATGTTGCATTCCCTAAGATTGTGAATTTTGTATTCTTGAATTTTCCTCTCTTGGAGACATTAGGCACAATGTTCCCTAAGAAGAGACCTTACATGAACTAATAAAGATCCCTTTGAACAAAAATTCATTTGTATTTTTGTTCATAAATTTTTAGTATAATATAGCTTGTTAACCTTGTGAAGCTCGAAGTTTTTATTTCATTTTTTGGTGCTCTATCGGATTTATTAGAGGGATAGCTTTGGTATGGTTAGTACAATGAGAGCCTGCACACTTGGCATGAATTTATCACTAACCCACTTTTTGGGGCCTCACCTAGTGGATAGCTTGAGGTTCCATTAGCCCAAAGTGAGTGTGAATTGTTGTTTGCATAGTGGACATCATGTTCCACTTATGAACATTTTTGGACAAAAACTCAAGATGTGTTCCACATCACATTGGATATTTAAGTCTTGATCCACCCTTCTCTTTTAGAAAAATAGTTGAGGTGTGTTCCACATCACATTGGACAATCGAGGCTTGATCTGCCTTTTTTGTTTTTTTTTCTTTTCTTTTAAGTCTTTGACATTGTATGATTGAGTAATCTTGTTGTTGCTACATACATATGTTTTGAATGTCTAATTTAGTGTCAATTTGATGCAATGTCATCCTCTCACTAATGTGGGGGCTAAATGTAGTGTAGAAAAATGTATCCCTTTATATTTGCACACTTAATTTAGAATAATATTGATTTGGACTTAATTGTGCCTTATTTTTGGTATTGTAAAGTGTACCCCTTTATAATTTCACACTCATTTAGGGCTTCTTTAATTAATTGAGCTTTATTTTCCTTAATTGGCCCTTTTAATTCAAATCCAATTTTTTCGAAGAGGAAACCCGACATTCATTAATGCATTAACATAACACTTTTTATTGAGAAATGTGTGTCCTAGATTTAGGGACCTAGTCACCCATGGGAAAATGGGTCCTCCATTAGACCTAGGACCTAAATTTAAATTTTTTTTTAGTAGTATTTTAAAATATTCAAATCCATATTCAGATGTCGACTTGTGCTATTTGAATTTTGGGAAATTAAGGATACATATCTATAAATATAAGGTTATTTCACAATATTTCACCTAGTAATTTTATGAGAAAGTTTATGAGAGTTCAAGATAATTTCAAAAGCATTTCAAGAGAAATTTAAGGCATTCAAAGGAAAATTAATTGAAGATTTATTGCAGCAATCAAGATCCAATTGTCATATCAAAGTCTTCTTATATCATGCATGTTATTGGAGCTAATATGATGATGTAGGTTTCATGATCCATTCAAGCATTCCATGCATTATTTCAAGTCAAGATTCAATGTTTAAGATCCACATCCATTGAAGCCATTTCATGCAAGTTGTAGATTTAGATTCCAAGGTTTATTCAAGGGTTTGAAATTATTTTTGGCTTTTCAAACCTAAAACCTAAGAAAATTGGAAGATTCGGATCTATAGAAGAGGCTCCCAAAAGTTGCAAACAAACCATAACTCAGGACTCATTTGCCTTTGAGTGAATGAGTCCCAAACCAGCTTTAGAAATTGACTTTGGTAACTGGTAACCATCATCCTACCCTTCATTGATCCATGATTTGATTTTTGGTTCTTCTTATTTTGAGTCTCATCTAGCTATTCCAAGTTGTAGATCACATTTTGGTATTGATTTACTATTTTTAGTTTTTCTCCCCAAAGTGTTCTTTGACCAAAACCCTCATCCTTGCACAAAAAGGAAATTTATAGATTCACACCTTGATCTGACTCACCTAAGGGTTTTAAGTTAATTATTTGTGTGGATCTCATTTCCTAATGAATTGAAGAGAAATAGGTCCCTAAGTGGTTCATACCCCTATTTTGATCCCCTCGCCTCTTTTTCTCCATCTCACTGTGAAGGATAAAATTATAATTTTTTGAATTTAGATCTATAACTATGATATCTAGGGCATGAGTTTGGTTTCATAGTGTTTTATTGAATATTTTTTTCTTAATTAAGTTTTGAATTCAAACCAATTACAATTTAGACATAGGTTTAATTGTTAACACAACTTTTTCTTGTGTATTGAAATTCATTTTTTTTTGGATCAAAGACATCAATATCAAGGGCATAGATATTTTTCAGAATTTTTTTGATAATATACTATTTTTACACATGTGCAAAACAAAGAGCTTGATTTTTGGTGAAAATCCTACCTTCACAAGAAATAAAAAATATATATATAATAATTAAATTAAATATATTTAAAGTTATACTTTTTGGGAAGCTTATAATAAGGACTACATAATTACAAAATATAAATGTTAAATGAATTCATTTGGTCCCCCAAAAGGTAAATCAAAAGTGGTTTTTTATCAACATTTTGGTAGGTGTAGAGGAGACTCCATTATAGGTATGGTTTAAAACTAGCAAGGTCCTATCCAAGGGGGTTTGATCAAACCATATTCAATTAGAATATTTAAATGGAACCTTTCAATGCTTAAATAATTATATATTCTAAATAATTATGATTTCAACCAAAATTAGGATGTCCCACAAAGTATAACCTATTATTGTGGAAAAACCCCCTGATGTGTCTAATGTAGGAGCATCTAGTGCAAACGGGATATCTTCATTACCTAAAACTGGTTTGGTTTGATTTTATTTTGTTTTGATCTAATTTCAGTTTCATGTTGCAATTTGGAGTTTGAATTAATTAAAATTTGATGGTTGATTTTGAGGTGATTGAGTGACATTATTGTCATTAGTTGAAAAAATATCATACTTTTTTTTATGTCTTTAGTTTGTGATAAAATTCATTTGTCTTCAGATGATTAATTAATACAGTGAGTAACATGTTAGCATTTGTTGTCATTGATTTCAAAATGGGATCGGGTATGAGATGAAACTAATCTTGTATGAAGGGTGTGCTGGCATTGATGTCTAAGTGAGATATGAGTATTCTTCCAAGCATCTGAAGTGAAATCAATGACCAGATTTGACATGGGATTTTTTAGAGCTTCTCAGAAATATGGTGTGCAAGTCCAAAGGGTGTATAATACACTCAAAAATGAATTATTTGTGCTCTTAGACAATTTTAGGGTTTATCAATTAAACCATAGGTGTTTACAATCATGACAATCAATAGGCTTTATATTTTCACATTTATAGTACTTAGGCGGTAATCGATTGCATAAGTTATAACTTATTCCTTCAAATTCATTTGATGATCGGCCCCATTATCTAGTTCTTTGGTTGGTATCACTTATGTATTCATTGAGTAGATCAAATGGTGAACGCTCAATTATTCCATATCTAACGGCTATAGCTAAGGTTCCATGTATCACATAAATATCTTTGAAGTTGGCTTGAAGTTCAACAATGAGTGATGGAGATGTATTAATAGCTATGATCAAGTTGATCAGATGGTGCCTGCCAGCTCGTTATATTTTTGGTGGGTCCCAACTATGTCTCGTGGGGAAGTAGGGAATGGTGGTGATCAAACAAGGTTTTGATTAGATGATGCAAGATGATGGATAACAAACTTTGGTGGGTCTAGCAGACATGTGGTATAATATCACTCAATCACTTCACATCACTATTATGAAGTGAAGCATTTAGATTTTTTTTCTAATGAGTGATGGAAGTGGTTTATGACAACAGCATGAACAGGTGGCTGAATATTATTGCATCATTGGGTGTTAGTGCATTACACTTATGCTCATTTGAGTTATGAAGCTTTTGGTGATGAGCAATGAATATTGAATGACAGTGGAGGATTTTTCAAAGGTGGACACATGGAATTAACCCATCAACCTATGATGATTTAGTAGACTTGTTGTTAGAGCTAGTGAGATAGCGAGGGATGGCACAGATTGAATGGTAGTTGATCCAACAGTGATATTTGATGGATAAATAAAGGCATATGCATAATAGCGAAGCATGATGTTTGATCGACAATCTAGGTTCAAAGGTATTTGATCATATGGTGATCACTATGTCTCCTCACATCATAGAAATTGATATGGATGTACTATGTGAAGTAGCGATACACGATGATTATGGTTCCAAAGGAAATGAGATCACCGATGAATATTTAAAGACTATTTATCTAAAGGCCATGTTTTAAAGGTATGTTTATGAATGTAGGATGTTGGGTCATGGCATGAAGATAGGTGATTGATGGCTCAAATTTGAAAGTAAATATCACAAACAACTAAGTCCATGTAAATAGGGTTTTTGCATGTAAACTGACATAGATGTGAGAATTATATTTCCTACCTACATCAATGGCAACTAAAATGAAGATTTGATGCATAAAGTAGTGGCACAAACTACTAAATAAGGTCAGATCAAGATCAAATCAGATAATTAGATGGATACATTAAATGTATATCCAATCCTAGGGTTTGATTGAAAAGAATAAGAGAAAATTCTCTACATCAAAAATTAATCTTGTACAACTCAATGCAACAGTATGACAGTGAAGAATATATCCTAGAACCCTAACAAAGGATCAAATCATGATAGTGAATCCTAAGGCAATCACCATCAGCTAGCAACTACACAAAAAAAATAATCAAATTTGATGAGAGTGTTGAGGAGGATAGTGTACACAATGCAAAAAATATTTTGAAGCTCTTGAGGAAAACATACAATACACTAAAAAGAGAAGGAGAGAGATGCAGAAGGTGTATGAAGGTGCATTGAGGTAGATAGAGAATGCACTAAAGAAGGGAAAAAGAAGAGCCAAACCAATGAGGTGTAGAGTAGAGAAGTGAACTGTTGAAAGAGAGAAACACAAATTTGAGAAATTACAGAGTAAGATGTAGAAAATTGACTTGTGTTCTTAATAATGTGGTTGATTCAATTTGCAAATACTGATTGTTTGAATTCCATGAGCATTGGCTCCAAACCAAGAAGATAGAGGGATTGTATGAATGTATGTAATTCATAAAAAAAGAACTAAAAATAAATGTAGTTGGAGATATAAAGGGGCATACATGACCAAATGAGGGGGGTCATGGAATTAGAGAGATTTTTTGCATGATCTGAATTTTTTTTAAAATGAATAATTTAATGCATAGCGGTGATAAGGGTAGGATAGTTAGGGAAAGGATAGAGAGGCGCTACGAAGTAAAATATGAAAACTACATATTGATAGGGATATTAGGAATCTCATATCATTGGTCAAAGCAAGGAGTTACTAAGAAATGTTGAGGAAAACATGAGGAGAGGTTGCACCAAGGAGGAGAAATAGGTAGAAGATGAGGCTACACCTCAATTAAGGAGTAAATTAATTCTTACAAGCAAGAAGTGGGACATGGATTGAGCCAAATAAATTGCTAACTAAATAACAAATAAGTGGCATTATATTAGAGAATAACAGTGCAAAGATAGCTAAATAGGAGGCATCATATAGTGAGATGTTTGTCAACAAAGAGAAATGAGGATTCGAACCATGAGATTTTGTAAATAAAAAGTTACAAATTATGGTTGTGAAATACATGGAATTTTAAATTATAAATGAAATCCATAGAGGTGGTCATGTGGAATAGGGGCACTGAAATAGATATTGTATGAAGTATGAATTTTAGATAATAAATTAAATTTTCCTTCAATCTGCAATATTATGTAAATTTAATTATATTTTATTGAGTGGACATTTAAACTAAGTGCAACATTAGATCAAACGTGTTTGACAAATGAAATTGTCAAAACAAATCGAGTTGACTTGAATAGAAAAATTAGGAAGTTTTATTTTTCATTTGCACCACATATTTATAAACGATTTAGTCCCAAATTTTTAAGGACCAGATTGATTGCATGTCTAATCATTTATTTTTACTATTGTGTACTCATGTTTGTAAGAATACACTTTCTTTATTGAACTATGCTCCTCTATAGATCCAAATAGTTCTATCACTTTTTCATGCTTGGGAAATGAGGAAAATGATAGTATACCTAGCAATATTCATGGTGATCATAAGGAAAAATAGAAGCCAAATCACTTAAAATAATTCACTACATTAGAAGACCCTTAACATATGATATTAGAACAAATTTTTTAACATAATCTCATTTTCTTGCCTCTTGTCAAAATAATATACATAGCTCTAAGCTTGCACCATATATAAGGCTAATTACTTTTTCTCCAATAATCACAAACATGGGAATTCTATATATAGATGCATGACATTCAAATTACATTCTAAAATATTATAGATAAATGAGAAATCAACATTAAGCATACTCATCAAGCCACAAGCCTCGCATTTGATGAGGTTAATAATATGAAAGAAAATTGGGTAAGAACATAATAGTGTGTCCCATTTTTTGACCTAAGTCAAATACTCAAAATCAACATTTTTAATTATTTTTTAATTTCTATCAATTATAGTTAACAAATGACGAGAATTTAAGGATGTTGTAAATTGACGAGCTATGGAATTTTCTATGTAGATTTAAGATAACTTCTTTTTTAAAGAATTATTTATCATTTTTTTTTAAATTCAATCAAAATGTTTTTTTCATTGGTTTTTATTGAGTGTCATTATTTCATAACACATAATTTCACTACAAATAAAATATCTCCATGATTTTTTTGAATTAAATCATTAACACTAATATCTAGTGCATAGATATTTTTTGGTAATTTTTAATTTAATATTTATTAATTTGTATTAATAAAAAATCTATATGTATTATTCCATAGCACGTATATCTTAGCATATATTTGAAATTGAAATATTTCCTTTTCATTGAAATAAATGCATCTATATGGAGTGGATTGCATTTTTTGACATTTTCTAATAATGTTTATTGTTTTACCTAGTGTCTTGAATAAGGTCATCATTTTTTGATAGCAAAACTATATTCATTATAACATTAAAAAATATATAATATTAAAGAAAATAATACATATTATATTTTCTTGTAAAGATAATAGTAAGGGCTATATACTGAGAAAATGGTATTTCCAAATGACTAAATTTGATAGCAAAAAGGTGAACCAAATTTTTTTTTATCAAAGTTTTCATAAGTATAGAGGAGACTTCATCATGGGTTTGATTTGATCCTAGGGTGCTCTATCAAAGGGATTTTTTTTATCTAAGAGGTTTTTATCTAATACCCTTCAATCAAACCCCATTAGATGGAGCCCTTCTAGGCTTAAATCATTATTTTTCCTAAAACAAGTGATTTTAAGTAAAAGTCAAGATACCCCACAAATGGGACACACTATTCTTCTATCACTCAATGATGTTCATTCAAAAATTGATCCTAACCCACCCATGCTAAGCTTACTCATGAAATACAAGATAAAAACTTAATGTACAACAAGAGTCACATGGAATATAAATATTAAGTAAAAAAAGAGGAAAAAACACAAAGCAATGAAGACAAATTGATGATTTTGTAGAGGGTGATGATGCCATGTATTCAATAGAGATAATCAAAACCATTAAAATAAAAAGGCTAAACCTTGTAAATATATTACAAGATATAAGTTCTTCACTATTACTTATATGCATATATAGATATATTTTATACTTCACCTATATCATTTTGACTTTTCTATATGCCTTTCCACTATGGAATTTCTTATTATGTCTTATTATTATGAATTTTACATGTATTTAATATTCTGTATATTTCTACATGATTTTTCTACCCCAATTGGGGTGGATTTTGGTTTATATTTTTCCTTTCTTCACTTATATATCCTTGTATGCCTATTCACATCCATTTTCATATATTTAATTTATAAGCATTTTCCTTTTACCTTTGTTCCTCACATCTAGGTTGGTCTTTTGTCACCTTTTTTATTTTTCTAGCCACTCCTAATATTATGACTCTTTCCTATACCACTTTGTTTTCTTAAATTTCCTTATTATCACCTTCCATTTCACACATGTTACATATTTTCATGTTAACTAAACTTGTCCCATGTCTTATGTTTCAAGTATCAATATTCCATGTAACTTATTTTACATAAAGGCCTAAAATTTGTTGTTATTTATTAATCTACTTACCCTGATCCTATATTATTATACCATGAATATTAGAGGTCAAATATTGAGTCTACATTAGTACATGTCACATTAATAGAGTCACTTACTGAGCCCATGTTGTTTTTTTGTAGGTAAAAGTGGCAACACCACTATATCTTATATTATATAGAAAAAAACACTACACATTAGGATTCTCCCCAATTGGCAAGGGAAAAGTTGCAAATGGAGACTAATTCGCACAACATTCAGAAGAGCTAGCAAGCTTTGAATTTGGAGGAAAGAATATGTTGGAATGGGGATCATCCACAACATGTTTGTACAAAAAATAAACTACATTAAAAGTAGACATGGCATTACAGAATAACTCTTCACCCACATATGGACAAATAACATTTAATTGAGTAGAAAAGTCATGTGAGTTATAACCCACCAAGCAAGTGACCATCAAATGTAACAAAGTAGAATGAGACCAATTTGATAATATGCCATTGCAATGCATGTTCATCCACCCACCAAATAATAGCCATACCTAAAATTATAATTGTTCTAAGAAAATGATAGAGAAAAGAAACTAAAGACAGAAGGAAACATGTAACACTAGTACAAAACAATAATAAACTACTGAAAAAACTAATAAAAACTGCTTATAAATTACTAAACTTGATCAAGTGACCATTAGTAGTTTATTGCTAATCATATATAACATGACTAGATTGATGGCAACCAATTTTAGTCATTTATTGGTTGTTTCAATTGATCAATTTGGTAGTATATTTTTTTTGATATGTAAGAGTTGTTTTATATTAATATTAAAAAGATTACAAATGTCTTCTACAATAGGAAACTTCAAATTCCATACATGCCATATTGGTTTAACTACTACTTCTATCCAATTTAGCCTCAACCAAAATTTCAAAGAGAAAAATATTGGCTTAGTCCCAATGCAAACCCGACCACAACTACCCACCAAAATTGTTATCCACCACCCTACCGCCACTCCAAAAAGATGTGGAGATTCATCTAAGCCAACCTTTATAGATGTAGAAAAACCATTCTACATTTACCAAACCCCTACTTTTTAAAAATGTATACATAGAAAAATAAACAAACCCTAGACATTCCCATACTCACAAAAATCCATTAAGCTTAGCAAATGCCTCTAATTCCACTATCCAATCGATGTCTTACACAACCATGAGCCCGAAAAAAAAATTCATGTACTCCACAGCCACATAAACAATCATTTGATGCCTCATAAGAGCTAGACCCTTTAAATCTAACATAAAAGGAAAAAAATTCACCGCCTCATCCAAATTCCTCAACAACTCCAGATCACTAGGATGGGGAATACCAGTCCCCATAATGGAAACCTTCATAACCTCATCCACACCCAACAAAAGGTCCTTGACAAAGACCTTTTCCAACAGCACTTTGGCTTCCACCTTTAGTACACAAATGTCTAACAGAGACGCCAAAAACCTAGAAGTAATATATGTATTATCCCTCCCAAACTCGCTTCTAGTTACATGCCCTACACCCAACACCATTTTCACCTCCATGACCAACACATGATCAATATTAAGCATTATCCTTTTAAGGTGTTGGTCTATTATTTCCCTAAAAGTTGTTTGTCATGTTTTGGCTCCCAAAGAAAATGGTGTATCAACAACAAACCCCACAAAACCATCTGTCAAAACTTCAATTATAAAATGTGAGTACCCTACCATCATAGTGATCTTCTACGCACTTGACAAAGAAAGATCTAAAAGAAGCACGAAAAACTACCAAAGCCAAGCATAGAGCAATGGCCACCACATCCTTCTAAGATGTATATAAACACAAAGAATTTTCTAGAATAATATCATTAAATGATGCATAGCTAAGAAAGGAATTAATGTCATGATGCAATACATGAGAGAGGTCATTTGCATCCTCAAATGTCAGCCAAAACTATTTTGCAAGTTATCACATCACCATATGAGCAGGTAATCAAATCACCACACAATCAACATGTTACTCCTTGTATTAAGTGCCTATTTTGGGCTCCAACATCATGTGAGAACCAACCAACGTGTCCATCTAGATTGGACATCTAAGATCGCCATCCTTGGGAAAATTTCATCATTGTCATTTCCCATCAACAATACGCCACACCCAACCACTGCACTCGCCACATGCCCTCTTCCACTCTTGGAGGTCCGCCCTCCCTTCCACCCGAACATTAATCAAAATTTAGACAACTTCTCTAAGATCTTGACCATCTACCCCCATATTTGAAAGAATATTTTCTTTAGTATTACATTCCCTAAGTACATGATTGATCATAACTTGATCAAAGGAGTCAATATATTTGGTAGTATATTTAATCATTAACTGTTGTTAACTGGCTATTTATTTAGTCATTTATTCAATGATTTTTGTCAATTGGTAGTATATTTAGTTGTTTTAATTCACTTATTTTGCTAGTCATATATTTAGTCATTTATTCATTGATTTTTGTCACTGATTTCACTAGTCATATATTTAGTCATTTATTCAGTGATTTCTATCAATTTGTAGTATATTTAGTCATTTTTATTCACTAATTTCACTAGTCATATATTTAGTCATTTATTTGCTAATTTTTATCAATTAGTAGTATATTTAGTCATTTTCATTGACTGGTTTAAACATAAAAACATAGAAATACACATCAATCATCAATTGCACATAATAAGACATCCATTGAGAAGGCAAAATCGGTGAACTTTATTAATAAAATAAATTTGTTCTCATTATAGTTATAGCTTAGAAATAGAGTATTACAATTTTTATTTTCAATCACAAGGCTAAAAATTTGAGTTACAATATTGCACAAAAATTACTACAAGAAAGAAACTTCTCCAAAAAACTTTTGCAATGATGGAAACACATGCTTGGGGCCTTTCAATGTGAGTACATGCCCCTTTCATCTCTTAAAGATTCTACAATGTGGGAAATATTCCTGGAGCAAGCTATAACATGTAAAATCAAAGAAGGAGAGTGATGATCGTGTCCCATATATGAAGCTCTCTCCTTCAATGCAATCAACAATAACTTAGCTAGAATATTTCCTCCTTGATATGCAATGTGCCATCTCAAATGAGAAATAGGATGCTACCTTTTCTGCCATGAATGAAGTTGTGCCTCAATACAACCAACAAAATTACTATTAGCCTTGATTCAAAAAGAATAAAAGTGCATTATATATTGCAAGCTTATAAAATTCCAAACAGAACAAAAAGATAAATCAATTAAAAAATGTAGCCTTGTCAACAAATGCCTTAAACAGAGTGTTCAAAATAGGCCTGAAATATGCAATTGTACCCTTGATTTCAAAACCTTGTTCAAAGTTTAAGAAATGTGATATGCTCATATTATAGAATGAAGGCCATCAACATTAACCGGAATGGAACAACATTATCAACATAGATTTCCTAGAAACGAAGCCCAAGAATTCCATTAGACTGAATTAGACAACAAAAATGTCAACCTCAGTTCATGTGTTGTATGAGTAAAGACCTGCACCATGAAATAATCCATTTATACATAAATTCTAAATTAATTTGATGAGAAAAGATCTTTGATATCCAATTGGGAAGCCTTAACATCCAAAAATTACTAACTTGATGTTTCACAACAAGTTTCCAACTGTGACATCATCTTTAATTAAGAAACCAAAAATTGATCCACTACCATATTGAGTCTCACAAGATTCTCCTTCACAAACAAAAATTATATATATTAATTTCTTAGCAACTTCCCTAATATCCCCATGTAAGAAAACTAAACTAAGTGAGGTTGAGAGTTTGAAGTAGAGTACCATCTTCTTGGTATGTTCTTGAATTTTATGACTTGTATCTTGAATGAAAATAGCAAGCTAGTTGTATTGTAAAATCATTGTTAATCATTGTTACAAAATAACCACAAAATACTCTTAAATTAAATTAATCCTTGTATATATTTCAGTTAATTTCTAAGAGAGCTAATTTCAATATCCAAACAACTATCAATCTATTTACTATATATAATTTCCCAGATTTCAAAATTTGAATGTAATAAAACTAACCATTATTACCAAAGATTTGACACCAAAATGTAGTACAAAATGAATTGTTTGACAGAATGCCTCAAAGAGATGTCATCTCATGGAATGAAATGATATGATTGCAAAATATGCACAAAATGGATTTTGTAAGGAAGTTCTCAAAATGTTTAAATTTAACGAAGCACTCTAGAACATCGACATTGTAAGCTTTTCTTGTGTTCTAGATGTGTGCAATTATGTAGGTTTAGTGGATGAGGGTTGCGCATACTTCACGCATTAGTAACCCTTATTGCATTACATATATAGTTGATCATTAGGTGTGCATGGTTTACTTTCATGCCTATGTCGACTCTCTTGAGGACACCCTCAAAATTATTACTGAGATGCCAGTTAAACCTTTGGTGCATGTGGATCATATATGAATATTGGCAAAGTATTCCAGAAACACTACTTTTTTAGTTGGATCCTAAAACTATTGCAACTTATGTTCTTCTCTATAACATTTGTGCAGAAGCGGGTAGGTGTGGTGAGGCTCAAATAGTAAGGAGATTGATGAAAGATAGAGGAATTAAAAAGATACCTACATGTAGTTGGATTGAAGGGCATAAAATGGTACATGATTTTTTATGTAGGAAACATATCACATCCACAAACATGGGAGATCTATGTAAAATTGGAGAAATTGGCTTGGAAAATGAAGGCAGAAGGGTATTTTCAAATTTAAGACTTTTACATTTAATGTTCTGGAATAGAAGAATAAAAATCATTTATCTGCCACCATAGTGAAAGGCTAGCAATTGCATTTGGTTTGTTAAACATGGCCTCTAGTACAACTATTATATTTGTTAAGAACCTTTGATTATTTTTTTATTTTCAAACTGCATCTAAATTCATCTCCAAGATTGTTGCAAGAGAAACTGTTCTAAGATATGTGAACCATTTCCATTATTTTAAATAGGGACAATGTTCTTGTGGAGAATATTTGTGATGCTAGATGAAACAATCTGAAAAATAGGCTTACACTATAATAATGTGCACTACATTAGATATCTAGTAATAATGAAGGGACATCCATCAAAGCATAATAGTAGGGATTTTTTTGTCATATACATTTGTAGTTACAAGTGCCCTTCTAGACATACATGAAAATGTGGAAGCAATATACACAAGGAAAGTGAACTATTTCAAAAATGCCTCAAATAAATGTGTTATTTTTTTATACTTTAACCACAATACCACACCATTTTGACTTGATCCTTGTGGTGATATGGGATGTTACCACTAAACCACACCATTATTGTTCAGCCTTCCCGGTAATGCGGGATGTTACCGCTACACCACACCATGTCTTCTTGGCTCTTGCAGGGATGTGGGAGAAGTATTTTATTTACTACCATATTGCACATTTATTGCTCGACCTTCATGGTAATGCGAGATGTTACTACTACATCGCACCATGTCGCATTAGCTATTGAGGTATGGCAGTATTATGAAACTTGTCACAACCATCTACTACCTTTACACAATAGTCTTATGAAACTTTTCAATATTTATGGGCACCTTTTAAAATGCATTTAGATTTATAAGGAAACTATTGTATAGGGATGACAGTCCCAAGAAACATGGAAATGGTTACACCAATAAATAGTTAATTAGAAACCATGAATTTTCAATGCATATTGGAGAATATAAAAAGAGTTAAGTCAGTGAGAAAACCTCCTTAGATAATTGTCATCAAAGTATGACAATCTAAGAGTTCATAGTAGAAAATCATATACCCTCAAAGACATAATAGTCATAATAGACCTAGTGATAGCTTTCAGAGTAATAAGAATAAATTTATAAGAGAATAGATGCAATAACATGAAAAGACATTGATATGGAAGGGAAGTTGTTAGAGTTGAAGAATCAAACCTATAGTGAGAAGGTAGCGAGAACAAAGTAATTTATAGTCAAGAGCATCATGGCAGTTTCTCAAGTGACTATATTTGGGCAAGGAGAGAACTTAGTGACAACATTACCATCAAAACAATAAGGATACTCAAAACCCTACCAAACCCTAGGGCCTTTTTCATCACCTTGTAGAGATCTCAAACATGCATGAAAATATTTCATAGGAGGGTATGAGACTAAAATCATCTCTATTTTTGATGACATGTTTTTCAACTACTCTTTGCGTAAGAGGATAGGCTAGCTTGAGTTGGAAAAGCCTTGAAGACGAGTTGAGATTAGAAGGATGACATATGAAGAAAACACTAGTATAATGAGATTTGCATATACCGGGCTCTATTATCACAACACAAACTAGAATTAAATGCATAAAAAGTAACAAAAACTTAGATTTAAAAGTGATGAAAAGAAGTACATGGAAATTATATTGTGCTGATTTTAAAAAAAAAAACATAACCATTAACTATCCAATACAATCTAACAAAATACAAATATACAATGAAATATTATGATTAACAAAATGATAATTTTAGCAGTTATCTCAAGGTAGAAAAAAAAAATTGTGCAAGTGAAAAATAACACCCTCAAATTATTTTGAACAAATAAAATTTTCATTTACATCGTTTTCAAGTAATAGTTTTTAGATACATCCAACTGTACAAAAATCAAATCAAATCAAATCTGCAATGATCTCAAAGCTCTGAAGTTGTAAAAATCAAATATTTTTAGATCTATTCTTGGGTGTATCCTACATCTCACTATAAAAATGACAGAATATTTTTATCCAACAAGGTAAACACATAGATCATTATGATATATTTTTTTGATCCTAAAGCTTATTTTTCATAGATAACAGGATCCATACAAAAGTTTTTTTATTTTGTAGAGTTATCTCCCTTGTGAGACTCCTCTAGCTCTATTAAAATGGAGGAATAAGGAGCTGACAAGCCTAATAGGTGATGAAATAGGGAAGAGAGAAGAGTGGGATGGAGTGTACGATTAAAATTTATACAATGATCTAGGAAACCTAGACAAATATGGAACAAGGAAGAGAGAAGATTGGAACATGGTAGCATGGAGGTCTTAATGAGCCATTTGCATCACCTTGAAGGCCCAAAAACAACTGTGTGGTGTTGTGGTGGTTGTGAAAAAATATTTGTGAAGGCTTTGGTGATCTAAAGTGGAACTTGCGACTACAATATATAATAAAAATCCACTTAGTGATCATTGTTAGAGAGTTGCAAACTGTGAATTGTCCTCTGTCCTATAGGAATGAGAAAGGAATAACAATATCAAATAGTGATTGAATCATAACAAATAGTCTAGAAAAAATAAAATTTACTATTAAATGGTGACAAAGATCTATCCTCTAAGTCATTTGCACATGGTGATTGAGAACACAGGGAGTAAGAAGTAAAAGAGCACCAAATTATACACTGCAAAATTATCATGAGTTATGTAATGAACTTCACTGTTCTTTTGATCACAAAGGAGATAGAGATAATAACCAACATATTGATGTGCATAGAGAATGTTCATGGAGTGTAAACTTCCTTAGAAATAAATTGCCACATCAGAGTTTGAGGTGATTTGAACTTGCTAATTTATGTTGATATGGATATGTTCTAACCTATAGTTAATTGTTGTAGCATAATAGATAGGCTAAATAATTTTTCAAATACCATTTTTTCAAATTCAAAATTACTATATACCTTATTCTAGGAGAAAATCACAAGAGGAGTCTACACATGAGACACCATTGTTTCAAATTCAAAATTCATGGCTCTTTCACAATTGTTTGCTTCATTTATTTGATCTAAGACAGCCTGTTGTATAGAAGATGTTCTCAAAATCACAATAAAATCCTTTATTCCAGGATGACAATTCAGAATATTCTCATCATAACAATGAACAAAAGCATTAGTCATTAACCTAAACTTTGCAAGAGTTTCATCAAATTCTACTTTTCCACTCTCTTTTCCATTTTGAATTTTATTGTCAATTTCATCCATGAAGAACTTCCTTGGCCTATAGATCATGGTGTTATCCATAAATTTACTAGGTGTTGAGGATAGCTTCGATTTTTTACCCAAGCAACAATTGAAAAAATTATGGTAAGGCCAAATTTTGTCAATTATTGCCTGGGTAAAAACTCGAAGCTATCCTCAACACTTGGTAAAGCTATGGCTAACAGAAGGATCTATAGGCTGAGGAAGTTCTTCATGGATGAAATTGGGAATAAAATTCAGAATGGAAAAGAGTGGAAAAGTAGAATCTGATGAAACACTTGCAAAGTTCAGGTTAATCATTGATGCTTTTGTTCATTGTTATGATGGGAAAGATTTTGAACATTCATCCTAGAATAAAGGATTTTATTGTGATTTTGAGAGAATATTCTATACAATAGGTTATCTTAGATCAAATAAATGAAGCAAACAATTATGAAAGAGCTAGCAATTTTGAACTTGAAATAATGTTGTCTCATGTATAGAATCCCCCTATGATATTCTCTTAGAATAAGGTATAGCAATTTTTGAATTAAAAATAATGGTATATGAGCAACTATTTATCCTATTTGTTATGCTACAAAATTTAACTACAAGCTATAACACATCCATATCAACATAAATTACTAGGTACAATTCACCACAAACTCTATTGTACCTAAGTATGATAGTACCTGAGCTTATGGTGTTTCTAGACATAACCTACAGTAGAAAAGTGTAGTCTCTATCTAAAGGAACCATCTTCAGAGCTCTTCCCTAAAATGAGGGTTGAAAACATTAGAAGAAAATCAATACCATATTTCAAAAGCAACAATTTGTATCAAGCCAAGTGTCAAAAAGTATAATTAAAAAGACATCCTTACAATTGGACCAAGCAAATTTATGATTTTATCTTTAGAATGTAGGAACTTTCTTTGTCGGAGCTTCATGAACTCAAATTGGATCTCAAGTTGGACTAGCAAATTTATGATTTTATCTTTAGAATGTATGAACATCTCTATCAAATATTAAGGATGTTAGGTTGGATCTCAAATTGGACTAGCAGATTTATGATTTTATCTTTAGAATGTGGGAACTTCCTCTATCAGATATTTGGAAATTCCTATATGCAGGTTTTGCTTCCGAGTGAAAACACTTGGAAGTGTTCCAAATCAGATCAAGGTACTTGATGATGGTTAAAATGACACAAACAACATTAAAACATAATATTGCTATTCTATTTCTCCTGAAAAAGAAAGACAACATGTAGTAGCCTAACTCTCAAGGTCCTGGTAGTTGGTTCTCAACTGTCTGATGTCACTCAATTGGTTCATGCAACTGTAATGTTCAAGGGGCCTATGCTGGTAGTAAAAGATTCAAGCAATGACTCTTTTTATTGAAGTAGTTCCTGTAAATCAATGGGTTTTAAATAAAAGAAAAAGATAGAACAAAGATGTAAACCAATAAGTATGAATCAAATTTATCTAGTATCTGGACATATACCCTCAACAATGAATGTTTCCTAATAGATCATCAAACCATAAGATGACACAATTCATAGCATAATTTATTCCACTGCATACATTTTAGGTGCTCAATTAACTTCGCAATTACTCTTCACAAATATTTCAAGGGTTTTCAAAATAACACACATTCATTCATCATCAAGATCATAAATCAACAAACTTTTTAATAACTTCAACTCAATGACAACCTAATAAGATAATCCTTAATTCTGATTCCTTCAAATGACTTTCATCATTCAAGAAACTCTTATGTTCAACACAATCACTGCATATAGATAGATCATAACTTATCAGCCTTATCAAACAAACAATTTAATTCTATATACCATATTTCGAGAAAACCTGCAATTCTAATAACCGTAAAAGATCAAGTACAATGTATCTCTATAAAAATCACTACAAAATTATATCTCCTAGCATTAGGTAAGCTAATTCAATTCTCAATTAGCCGACCTTTACAATATGATACCCCCTGGGTATTTATAGACATACAAAACAAATTTGAGCTTCACTTCTATTTTAGGCTTTCCATCTTTTTAGGAACAACAACTTTCTTGGAAACTCAGATCAACATTGATCTTGAGTTCTTACATTATACATTCAGTTTAACTAAAAATAGAAGATATAAGAAAAGAAAAGAATTCATGCACCCCCAAGACTGTCAGTGTTGTATGCATGCAACATGCAAGGAAGAAGAACATCATGCATGCAATATTTTTATGCATGTGAAGTCGAGTCTACAATAAACTCATCATAACTGGTGAAGACTTGTTGTAATGTATCCATTTCTGGCCCATCAACCCAGTCATCTTCAAATTTGATCCGATCCAACTCAGCCGCAGCAAATTCCTTCATACTTTTCACCTTTGTCAATTCTCTTCCTGCAGCTTTTACTTCCTCTTTAACATCTATCAACAGATCCAACATTAACTCTTCTCCATCATCCTCTTTTTGCATGAGTCCTCTAAATCTTTCATCCCATTTTTCCTTTATTTGCTTAAAAGGCATGCCCTCTTTTGTAAATGCATTTATATCTACTATAATGGCAATGACTGCTTCTAACTTTTCCAATTGCTCAGTCAAATTATTAACAATCTCTTGAATTTCATCTCTATGCTTACACAAAAAGTCAGTTCTAAAGCAAAGTATATGAGAAGTCTTCTCCACAAATTCTTTGTTATATTCTTCAAGTATAGATTGTTCTAGAAGAGTAGTTAGAGGCAATTCACTTACCTTTTTTAACTTTTGACTATACTCTTTATATTCTTCTACTTGTTTCTCCACTACCTCAATGTATTGATATATTTCTTTTACTAACCTTTCTGCCTCCTTGTAAGCTTCAAAACCCTCTACCAAAACTTCACTCACTTCTCGGTTTACCTTGTTTACCCATCGGTCTACCATCTCCACCTTGTCTTTCACCTGTACCAATTCATCTACCTCCTTTTTTCTTAACAAAATAGGAGTCTCAATGGTTTTTATCTCTTGTGATCTTGGAGAAGAGACACTCTTCAAGAATGAATGTAGCTGATCTAATTGAGATTTTAGCTCATCCTTCTTTTGTTTGTCTTTGATCATTCTTGACTTGGTCGTTGAATCCACCACATCAATCAAACTAATTTGTTGATTTCTAGTGGGTCATCCAAAATTGACCGTACTCAATTGATAGTCTGTTAACTGCATGTCCCTTACCTCCTTTTCTATCATTGGCATGGCACATTTAGCAAGAATTTCTCCTTTGTCTATGAGTCTGGTAGAATGTAAGATTTTAGCCTTCTTCTTAGGCTTTTCCTGCTCTATCCCCTTCATCATATCCTCGCAATTGAGAGGTTGTGGAGGTGTTCTTGCCCTTATCTGCAAGTCTAATTTCAACCATGTAGGAGAAGTTGGAGCAGTAGTCATCATAGAGGAAGAAGGAGTAGTAATTGTAGAGGGTGGCTGTATACTCACTTGAGATTGGGATTCAACCCCTACTTTCTCTTGTTGTTCTTGTAGTATATGCATTTGCACTAGTCTTTTAGCCTCTTCTCTATCCTGTTGTTCTTGTATTTTCTTATCCTCTTCTTCTTTCCTCAACCTCTCTATTCTTTCCTTTTCCAAAGCCTCCCTTTCCAATTTCTCTTTTTCTAAGGCTTCTAAATTTTATTTTTCCAACCTTTCCTCTTCTAAATTCTTAAGTCTCTCAGCTTCTGCTTCTTCTTCTAGTTGTTTCCTAATCAGCTTTTTGGCCTCTTTTCCTTTCCTTACCTTTTCTGCTTCCTCCTCTTTTTGTCGAGCTTCAATGCTTCATAGGAAGGATCCAACACAATTCCATCATCTACCAATGTATCAGGAATGTTTTCTTTAATACCAAGCTCTGACATGAGTGAGACTGATAATATTTCATAGTTCTTCTTTCTCAAGTCATACTCATGTTGCTGATCACACCAAAAGTCCTCTAACAAATTAAAATTTCTAGTGAACACTGAAGGTAATAAGGAATACATTTGCTTCCTTGGATCAAAATACTTACAAGCTGTATACAATCCCAATTTCAATTGTATCAACTCATTACAAACTACCTTTTCTCCCTTCAAGTGTTGACAACTATATTCCCCCAACTTCATGGGAAATTTATGACATCCAGTCTTGTGCTTAATCCCGAACCAAGCATTAACTCCAATGGCTTGATATACAAACTCCATTAACACCACCCTGTTACTACATCATCTTGGAAGTAGATGTGGATGGCCTTCAAAACCAAATAACCTAAAGTATGTAAATTTGGGGTATTGGATGTACCAACTTCCCCATTCAGCAATAAAAGCCATAGCTTCCGGACTCAACCTGTATCCTGCATCTCCACTTAATTGGTTGATAACCACATATAAAAATGCATCATTGACTCTTCTGAAGTGAGTCTCAGCAACCTGAAGAGATAATTGATCGTAGTGCTCCCATACCTTCTTTTGTCCATCCAAGGCTCCCATTATGCCCACTCTATTCAATCCTGGGAAAACACCCACTCTTCCTGCTGCATAAATAATGTAAGAGGTCATAAAGAAACACTTGGTTTCTCTGATCCTGGTTAACTGAACATGTATGGCATGAGAAAAAACCATTGACCAATCAAACTATTGTTCTCCTTTCAAGATATTTTGAATAAAAGGAAACATCCACTCCTTGAAGTGAAATGCATCCCTCTTTCCAAACACCCTAGACAACATTGCAATCAACCTTGCTATCTCTTCATAAAAATCTGCTCTCTTTGGCTGATCTGCAAGTTTGGTTAGAGATTTATTTTCTATCCTCAACCATTTCTTGTTTAAATGAGATTTATTCATTCCCTTATACTTACTATATTTCTCGAAGGCCTCTGCCTCATTTAATTGTACCAAGTTCTTTGGATCTGGAACATTAAATATAGTCTGAAATGCTTGAGGAGTGAGATTAATAATCACATTGTCTTGTGAATCCATACATAGTCTCGTAGCAGGATTGTAAGCACTAGCTACTATCATGATTAACTCTGGGCACTAGACAAATATAGGAAATAAAGTGATATGAGCTAACGCAGAGCTGACAATTCTTTCTGTAGTCAATGTCATATCCTTGTCAAACACCTTTGAATACCATTCCTCAAAATTGTATTGACCTAGATTACTATCAGTGATATCCAACCAATCTAATTCCACCTTGCTCATCTTCACAACCGGGCTCCTGTGATTATATCTTAAGGTATAAGGCAGTTGTTTCGGCTTCACCTTCTTTATTTTTGGTGTTGTCTTTGATGTTCCAGCCGGTTGATTCCTTCGAGCAGCCTCTCCTGATGTTCCTGACATCTTTCAATTCTCCTCAAACACAAACAAACCCGAGCTAACTTTCTGAATTGATTCACACACAATATCCCTTCTCTATCTTGATCAATTTGCTCAAACAAACTATGCTACTGCTCCTTCGCACTCTTAGACTTGTAACAATAACAATAATGGTCGACTTTAACCATTAATAAAGGTAAATATGTGAATTTCTACCTACACTGGCAACCACCATTAATGCATTAAAACGTAGTAAAGGCGGAGTTGAAACTATAAGAGAACGAACACTCGTCTGCAGTGCAACTTCAGTCAAAAATTCAACGACAAAAGTGGTAGGGCCGGAACTAAAATGGAAATAGAATCTCAAATTCATAAAATTCCCAAACTCAATTCCCATTTCGGGTCTGTGTCCGCCAACTAAAAACAAAACAAAACCAAAAACAAAAAGTAAAGTAAAAAGACCGACCTAATAACACAAAGACTGAGACTAAGCATAAATAAAAATAGCGGAGGTGGGATCAGAATAAATTTTGGTTTTGCAAATTTGATAACAATCATCCTAATACCCACTCTGGCTCCGCTTCTGCTAAAAAACAAAAACAAAGGCAAAGAAAAAGACTGTCGAGATAGAACCAAAAACAAGCCTCAAAGAACTTTCAGAACCTGATTCAATTCCGGTTCTGATTCCAACAGACTCAAAAAAAAAACAAAAGATAAAGAACACAAAGGGGGACCCATCTCTTGACCAAGGAAAAATATGGGGTGGTTATGCAAGGCATAACAGTACTCTCCAACTAGGTTATGTCACTAATAAAAATCCAAGTTTTTCCTGAACCATCGACACTAAAACTTTGCACCACAATCTATTCTTCCTACACATAAAATTGCCACATATTAACCCCTTCTAAATAAAACTCAAAATCACCATAAAACCATAATTAATAAATCATTTTAGTTTCAAAAGGAATCTAATGTCATTTACTATAAAAAAAAATTTGTATAAATCACAAAAAAATCCATGAAGCCATCCATCCAAAGAGAAAATAAGAAATGTAAGGATTTGAGCAATATAAGTCCAAAGGGTTATGTTGCCATGGTAATGGAATCACCATAAGAGCACAATCAAGGAACAAATTCATGTGACTATAATTATTGGATCCATAACTCTATTGGTCATGTGGCATAGTTGTGCTATAATAAATACAGGATGCATTCATGTGTAACCCAAGTTTAATGTATCTATGTTGTGATAGAAATGGAGGCACTCATATGGACATGATTCATGTACAAATCAATGCCATCACAATTAGGTGTCAATCATCATTGGGTGCATTCAGGTTGACTCAAGTTTAATAGGTTACAATGTAATGATAGCATGATCCAAGAGAGATTACCTCTTGCTACAATAAAGAGCCTATAACTCTACTTATTATGCAGTGGTTGTGTTAAATCAATTATGTAGTGCATTCAAGCACAACCCATGTTTAATGGTCTATTCTTGAGAGTGATCAAGATTTTCTAAACCTTATGAATGTTACTTAAAAGTGTACAACTTAAACTACAAACCAAGTTTGTTACATACTTGAATGCAATATTGGGTTACCACAAACTATAATAATGTGATTCACTAATAACCATTATGGAAATTATTAAAGCAAGACCCATTATATATAGGATACATTTCCCTAATCAATTTTACATACCTTAATGATCAAACACAAGATTCCCACACACTCTAGGATACAATCCAAGATCATACCACAACCCTGTCAAGACAACTAATTTTTTGGCCCAAGATTTAAGATTGCTTTTTAATACCAACAGAAGCATCGGTAAGAGCATGACTAGGGTACAATGCCTGGTCCTCTGTAGAAACATAAACCATAACTCTATCGGATTAGTGAGGTTGCAATACCAAAAATATTGAGACATTGTAACCAATAACAAAATCTTTCAATCTAAAGATTGTAGCCAATAACAAGCACACTATGTAGCTCAGTGAATTTTGTAAATGCAATCTATGGTTAGAAGAATGACAACCATGATGGGACTAAAATTTGTCAAAATTTTACCTAAACTAGGCATGATTGGTTACTTTTCATAGAGATAAGGTCTGATATTTTGGGTAAAGGGTTTTTGATCACTCATGAAAGATTGATTGGTATCTTGTAAAACCCTCACGTTATATTTGAAAGTTGACTTACTATTGAGGGTTATCGTTCACTTAAGTTATCTGACTGAGCCTTTCCTTCGTGCTCTTACCAGCCCCTTTTCACCCAACCTAACAGTCTCTTATTTTCCACTTGGGCTTAAGGGCTTATGTCATCAAAGGTTTTATCTAGCCAGCCCCACCAATATATTCTATGAGTTTTATGCAGCTTGATGAACTGTGTGATCATGGGTTTTGATCTAGACCATTTCTTGCAAAACTCACAAGTTTTCCTACTGATGTCACTTAGGTGGTGTGAGGTGTGCGAGAAGTCACCATCTTTCATATACAGAGGAATGGGGCCTTTTCCCAAGGCGCCAGTAGTGACAAGTGGGCGTCATTTCACCAGTGGGAATTTAATGACGGGGATTAATGATGGTTGTCCCTCGCAAGCCTCGCATGATATGAGTAAATGTTCCAAAAGTACCACGATTTTGTGAAAACTTGACACATGGTCTAGCTCTTGGAACAATGGGGCTAGGTGGGTCATGCTACTCTATTGCAACCTCCTATTTTTGTGAGTTGTGATAGGTTGTGTTTTTTTCCAAGCACTGATGTGGATTTTCAACACTCATTGATTCGATCTGAGTCATCCAACTTTCCAAGTCTGTTCCACATCAATGGTTCAAATTCTAAGGGGTGTTGTTCATCTGTGTGAGGAATTTTTGCGCTCTACAACTTGTTTCATTAATGGCACATTTTTTTCAGTGGATTTTCTCCTAATTTCCTTGCGTGTGAGCAGTAGCCTCCTGATAAATACAATGATGGGTTGTACACCTAGAATAAATTTTTGGTGGCAATATTGGCTAGTAATCATTGGCATGCTTTTGCAAGCATTGGCATAATTATTATTCCCTACACCAGATTACTCTATAAATTCCTATTGAATTGCTCAGTATTATCATGGCATTTTTTGTTATTTGATTTGTTTGCAGGTAGTGGACTTGTTTATAGTTTCTAAGCTACACATCTTCAATGGAAAATTTTGAGGTGTGCCGAAGTACCTGAGTAGGTGCAATGAATTCGAGGCATGAGGAGGAACAACATACTCCTGAAGTGAGTGCTCGAGCTGCGGGAAAATGGTTTGGGCACTGCAATTCTCCTGTCATGCTCTCTTTGAGCTCTAGTGGTGATGGGTCTGACACTGACATAGAATATCACTGCTATCTAGTGGCCATGACCAAGCTTGTGGGTGTTGATGAAAAGGTCCTTGCAATTTCACCAATAATTGCAATGGCACCGTGTCAATTTGTTGGGGTTAGTGCTAATGTGGATAGAAAAAAGAAAGTGGTTTTGCCTCAAACCGAAGCTAGAACCAAAAGCGGTCGCTTGTACCGGAGTTGTGTGTTGACTAAATGATTGTTGGTGTTGGTGTGTGTTGCTCATGGGTGGTGTTGTTCTGGTGTTCCAACTGGTGGATGTGGACGTGTGTGTGTGTGAGATGTGCTTTTTTTTTTTTCTCCGACTAGTTACTGGGTGTAACCAGTTTTTTGATTCCTTAGATCATATACTATTTTTTCTAATGATAAGGAATATTTTTTAGATGGTGAATTCAAATTTCATTTTATTTTCAAAGAAATTCAATTTTGATTTTAACAATGGAGTCTGAGGCTTGTTGCTCTCCTATTCTATAAGGGAGATTTTATGACTCATTGTTAAGGGTCAAACTTTTGGTATCTGGAGGCTTTGTTTTTATATAGTCAGCTTTTTATTGTAGGTTTTTTTGAAGGTATTAGCTAGTATGTTTTGTTTGGGGCAGGAATATTATAAAACAAGTAGTCTTTGCTTATGTAATTAAAGTTATTGAAGCAATAAATGACAATATATTTGAAAATTTGCTCTCCTAGTTTCATGTCATGAGTTGTGAATGAATTTATTAATGATACATTCATTCAACTTTAATGGTATATTTGAGTGTGTACCTCATTTTCCTGCTTTAATTTAATGAGTTAATTAAATTTCTTAAAAATGAGTTACAAATTTATGATGTTGTTTTCAGGATTCCTTAAGGAGTATTGTTTTGATAACTGAAAATCTCATAGTGTAAATCATTATGGTGATATGTCCTTGATATCTTTATTATGTTTTATGTTACTCCCACCCAACAGATGAAGCATTGGATAATTTCTCCTGGATCCCTGTTTTGAGTGTACAAGGTTGTAGTTCTAAGCATGAAGGTTTAAAATATGAACAAGTCTAATATATCAAACCTTATCTCTTTGGAGATGAAAATCTTATGTTAATTTTCAGTCCTGTTGCTTTGAGATAATTGTTGTTATTCTTTGGTTTTCCACAACCAAGATAATTTATATCTAATTGCATTGGTGGGGACTGTATTTTTAAGAAGAAGTTTTCTTACCAGGTCATGAAAAATTATTATGAACAGACTTAGAAAAACCCTCCTTAGTTTCACAGAGCCAAAAGTGCAGGAGATCTCAGTCTTTGACTGAATCTCGTTAGTTGGCCACTAACTTTGTTAGTTCTTGAATATAGAGGTTGGCTACCTTTTAGGGAATTTACAAATCCTTAGCTTGAAAAAACACCAGCAAAATGGTGACTCTATTGGCGATAAACTCATATGTGTTGGTTGTAGATAGTGTTCTTAAGAATCATTGCATAAGATTCAAATGATTTGCCATTTTGAATTTAAATAGTGAAATTTTTTCAACCCTAGAAGGAAGAGGTTGTTGAAATGAACTTGACAATCCTATGATTTTTGGTGCTCCACTGGAAAAAGACTTAGGAGTTTTGGGTGCAGATAGTTCTATCATAAATGTCATTATAATAAGTGACATAAACTGGTAACTGTAAAAGGTTAAACTCAGTGGAATAGGCCCTCTTCCTGAATCATTGGTTGAATGGTGGTTTTATTGGGGATAACTTCTAAGAAATTTAAAAGAAAAAGAGAAAAGAGAAACCACAGCGGTTGGAGGTGGTTGTCCAGAATCATTTGTTTAAGTGGAGTTGAATGTTAAGTTTAGATGGTGAAGTATTGTGATTTTGAAATATATTGGTAGTGGCATGGTGTTAGAATGTTTGAGGTATGACTCTATTGTGGAGAAAGACCTAGAATCTAACAATCTTTGGAAAGGAATTTCATATTTTGTTGAAATTTAGTCCTATGTTGAAGAGGTGGAGACTCTGTCTGAAGAACTAGTTGATATATGAAGGAAAAGTCCCAGATCTGTTATATTTATAGTCAGGGAGAGAATATTAACAATTTCTGCCAAATTTACCAAGTATTTTAATTTTCTTAGTACATCTAAACAATTCACTATTCTAATTGTGAGGGCTTTTTTAATTAAGGATGAAAAATGGTTCCAAGCTAGATGTCTAGCATCAAGAATGGAACAATGATTAGATTTTCCATACTTCTAATGATGTAATATGTAAAAGGACTTACGAAATATTGTTATGGTACATCATATCTCTGAAAGAAAGGAATAATAATTTTAGTCACCAATGGAATCATGGTTGAAATGATAAATGATATGTTTGATAAACATGTATTGTTTGGATAAATTTTCATTGGGTGTAAGAGGTTTCCCATATGATAAGTCATGCAAAGAGAACAAGTTACATTATGCCCTTCACCGGGTTTTGTAACTCAAAGGTATATGCCTTATATTTTTAGTGATATCAGTGGGTATCCTAATCTAATTCCTAAGAAGATTAGGAAGTATTTGTCTAAATACACAGGGCAAAGCGCAAAATCCGCCTCTAGGAATTTACAGGATTTTGTAGATATAATGGGGGATTATAAAATCAGTCATGAGGATGATGTTATGAAGCTTTTTGTGCAAACCTTAAGGGGTGATGCCAGGGATTAGTTTTCATATTTACCTGCCTATTATTTTAACTCATGGAATCAGTTGGTGATAGTTTTTATTGAACAATTTGGTGAAAGAGTCAATCCCAACATATTAAGAAAAGGTTTTATGGGAATCCATATAAAAGAAGAGAAGCTAATCTCGTATTTTAATCTCATATTTTCAAAAGCTTTAAGAGAAATCCCTAGAGAAATAAGACCAAGTGAAGTTGAATGCTTGGTTGTATATCTTGGTTCTTTTAACAAAAGGATGGGTTACCTAGTAAGAGATAAAGAACCTACAAACCTGCACCGAGAATATCAAATGGCTATGGAGATTGAGAACATGAAATACTCAATGATGAAAGGGTATCTGGTTGCAAGTATTGATTACTCTGGCCTAGCTCATACTAGTAAAATTTCAGAGTTGGTTGTACAAAACATTGATTATGATAAGAGTGTTTTGAAACCTGTAATATCTCCACCACTACAGTGTGATGATGATGAGATCCAAGTTGAAAGACAATCCAATTTGAATGGTGATGATCAAACTTCTTTTATGCCAAAATTGTATGAAATGAAGAGGAAAGAGGAAGAATAACCATATGAGTTTTCTTGAGATTTTTAGAAGCCTTAATACAAATTCCTAGAGGTCTTAGACCTAATGACTATGAATGCATTGACTTGTTTTGTGAACTTTATGAACCAGGGCTAAGTGATTTGCCAGAAGAATTGAAACCTGTTAACTTGGCCCAGGTCCTTAAATGGATAGAGATTGCATAATCAGCCAAGAATGTATCTACACAAAATGAATATAACGCTTGCCCTTTTGAAGAAATTTGGATAACTGAAAAAGAATTTGAGGGGGAAAATGATGAAGGATTAAGTGAAACACCCATTTTTTTTCCTTATCCTGATTATAATGCTCATGTCACTGAGAGTTTGTTAGAGGCTAGTGATTGCGATTTTAGAAGTGATGATTGCATTACCGAGGATGGAGTTGAGCCTCTCCTTTTACCAAAGTTGTATGGAAATGTGGAACCTCATGATCTTACTTGTTTCCAAATGAAGGACCAACTTTTAGATGATAAATATTTAGAGTATACTCCAAGTATACTGGCAATGGAGCAAGTTTATTGTATAAATATTGAGGAATTTGAAGATAATGAGGTATGTGATCAGAAGAATAGTACTGGAGATAACCAACATATTGATGAAAATATTGGTACTATTGATTTCCCTGACTATTTGTATAAAGCTTAGAGTGATTTGTTGTTACCAAGTAACATTGATATTTTTGGTGAAAAGTTTCCAGCTTATAATGAAGGTGACATTGATATTGTTGGTGAAAAATTTTCAACTTGTGTCGAAATTTTCACTTATAAATCAACACATACAACAGGGGGTGTTGAACATAAGGAAGCTAGTACATACTGTAGTTTCTCAATTGCCCATGATGAGATTGACGTGCTTGACTCTATTTTTGAAGTTTTTCACTTGGGAATGGCTGAAGGATTGCAGGAAGGGATGTATGTTGAGGAACCTGAGGTGAATGTGTTTACACATTACCTAGAGAAAGATGTACCTTATACGGCCCACCTCTGTGGTATCAGGATGTGTTCCAAAACACCTGAACATAGGTGTTGGCAACCAAGCTTGTGTTGAAATCATCAGGGTGAGGATTCCCCAAGTTATGTGTCCTCCTTGTTGTACTATGAGGGTTTGTGTGGCATACACATAGTTTTACATGAAATTTTCCAGTTCTATGTACAAGCTGATGATAATGCCAGGATGTGTGATGTTGTAGACCAGATAAGTTATGAATATTTCCACTTCTCAGCTCAATTGAGTCAGCATTCTATGAAGTATGACCAAGTACAAGGTAAGGTAAAATGTCATTATGGTCATATGTTACTGTTAATATTTGGAAATAGGGTGCTGACTGATCAAATACATGTGAGTATAAGTAAACATTATGATATTTCCAAGGATATTGATTACTCGAGTAACTCAGAAGCATCAAGAGGTGAAATTTGCAGATTTGGTTTACTCCAGGTAATAGAGAATTTTGTTTTTGACAGGAGTAAAATTTGATTTCCCTCGTTTGGTGGCCTAGGGCCACTAAGTTGGATATACATAAGTTCCAATTGACAAGCATGGTAGAACATTCATCAAGAAACTTGTGAGATTCAGTAGTCTAGTTTGTGAAGCCAGAGATTCTGAAATCTTGTTATGCCCACAGGGGGAATACATCTCCAGTCAGAGCCACTGATGGGAATTTTAAAATTTGTCAAAATTTTGCCTAAATTGGGATGATCGGTTTCTTTTAATAGAGATAAGGTCTGATATTTTGGGGAAAGGGTTTTTGATCACTCATGAAAGATTGATTGGTATCTTTTAAAACCCTCACTTTATATTTTGAAGTTGACTTGCTATTGAGGGTTACTGTTCACTTAAGTTATCTGACTGAGCCTTTCCTTCATGCTCTTACCAACCCCTTTTCACCCAACCTATCAGTCTCTTATTTTCCACTTGGGATTAAGGGCTTATGACTTCGAAGGTTTTTTTTGATCGGGCCCACCAGTATATTCTATGAGTTTTATGCAGCTTGGTGAGTCGTCTGACCACGGGTTTTGATCTGGACCATTTCTCACAAACCTCACAGGTTTTCCTGTTGATGTCACTTAGGTGGTGTGAGGTGTGTGAGATACCACCATCTCTCTTATATGGAGGAATGGGTCCTTTTCCCGAGGTGCCAGTAGTGAAAAGTGGGCATCATTTCACCAATGGGAATTTAATGACGAGGATTAATGATGATTGTCCCTCGTAGGCCTCGCATGATCAAATTAAATGTTCCAAAAGTACTACGAGGTTTTGTGAAAAGGTGACACATGGCCTAGCTCTTGGAATAATAGGGCTAGGCGGGGCCTGCTGCCCGATTGCAACCTCCTATTTTCATGAGTTGTGACTGGTTGTGGTTTTTCCTAGGCGTTGATGTGGATTTTCAACATTCATTGACTCGATTTGAGTCATCTGACTTGTCAATTTTGTTCAACATCAACGGTTCAAATTCAAAGGGGTATTTTTCATCTGTGTGAGGAATTTTTGCACTTTGCAACTTGTTTCATTAATGGCGTGGGTTTTTGAATGGATTTTCTCTTGATTTCCTTGCGTACGAGCGGTAACCTCCTGATAAATCAAATGTTGCATTGTACACCTGGAATAAATTTGTGGTGGAAATACCAGCCACTAATTGCTCTCATTCTTGTGCAAGCATTGAGGCAACTATTATTCCCTGCACCAGATTACTCTATAAATACCTACTAAATTGCTCAATATTATCATTGCATTTTTTGTGAGTTGATCTGTTTGCAGGTAGTGGAGTTGTTTATAGTTTCTAAGCTACACATCTTCAATGGACAAGTATGAGGTGCATTGAAGTACCAAAGTAGGTGTGAGGAATTCATGATGCCAGGAGGAACAACATGCCCCAAATGCTCCTGAAGCGAGTACTCGAGATGTGGGAAAATGGTATGGGAGTTGTAATTCTCCTGTTGTGCTCTCTTCAAGCTCTGGTGGTGATGGGTCTGAGACTGAATCAGACTATCGCTGCTATCTAGTGCCCATGACTAAGCTCATGGGTATTGATGAAGAGGTCCTTGCAGTTTCACCAATAACTAAAATGGCACTGTGTCAAGTTGTTGGGGTTAGTTCTGATGTGGATAGAAAAAAGAAAGTGGTTCCACCTCAAACTAAAGATAGAACTAGAAGCAGTCGCCTATACCAAGGTCATGTGCTGACTAAATGATTGTTGGTGCTAGTGTGTCTTGCTCATGGGTGGTGTTGTTCTGGTGGTCTGACTGGTGGATGTGGACATGTGCATGTGTGGCATGCTCTTTTTTGTTTTTTCTCTGACTAGTTACTAGGTTTAACCATTTTTTGATTCTTCGAATCATATACTATTTTTTCTAATGATGAGGAATATTTTCTCGATGGTGAATTCGAATTTCATTTCATTTTGAATGAAATTAAATTTTGATTTTAATAATGGAGCCCGAGACTTGTTGCTCTTTTATTCTATAAAGGAGATTTTACTACTCATTGTTAAGGGTCATATTTTTGGTATCCGGAGGCTTTTTTTTTGTACATTCAATTTGTTATTGTGGGTTTTTTTAAGGTATTAGCTAGTATGTTTTGTCTGGGCCAAGAATATTATAAAACAAGCAGGCTCAGCTTATGTAATTAAAGATATTGAAGCAATAAATGACAATATATTAGAACAATTTCGCTCTTGGTTTCATGTCATGAGTTGTGAATGAGTTTATTAATGATACATTCATTTAGCTTCAATGGTATATTTGAGTGTGTACCTCATTTCCCTACTTTAACTTAATGAGTTAATTAAATTGCTTAAAAATGAGTTACAGATTTATGATGTTGTTTTCAGGATTCCTTAAGGAGTATTGTTTTGATAACTGAAAATATCATAGTGTAAATCATTATAGTGATATGTCCTTGGTATCTCTGTTATGTTTTATGTGACTCCCACCCAATGGATGAAGCACTGGATAATTTCTTCTAGATCCTTGTTTTGATAGTACAGGGTTGTAGTTCTAAGCACGGAGGTTTAAAATTCGAACAAGTCTAATAAATCAAACCTTATCTCTTTTGAGATGAAAATATTATGTTAATTTTTAGTTATGTTGCTTTAAGATAATTTTTGTTATTCTTCGGTTTTCCACAACCAGGATAATTTCTATATAATTGCATTGGTGGGGATTGTATTTGTAAGAAGAAGTGTTCTTATCAAGTCATGAAAAATTCTTATGAACACACTTAGGAAAACCCTCCTTGGTTTCACAGAGCCAAAAGTGTAGGAGATCTCAGTCTTTGACTGAATCTCATTAGTTGGCCACTAACTTTGTTAGTTCTTGAATATAGAGGTTGGCTACCTCTTATGGAATTACAAAGCCTTAGCTAGGAAAATCACCAACAAGTCACTTGATGTGTGACATTCAAAAAGAGGTTGAGCAGTGACAAGATAATAAATCTCAAACCTTGCATAGTAAGGTGGAGATTTTAACAATGAGTTTCCTTACCCCCTTGTTGACCTTAAGGGTTTTTCAAATGCTATTTACAGTGTTAGACAAGGAAAATGCAATCAAGGAATGATTTTCGAAATGAAGTAACAGTTTTAATCACAGGTTCAATGTTTCTTCTTATCCATTGTATAATTGAGGCAGTGGATTGCATGTTTGATCAATGTTTTGATACTCATCAAAGATGGGAGAATAGTGAATAATACATTGTGGACAATGAAGTAGTGATAATAAGGTTGAAGGATCTTAAGACCCATAATACCATGAAACAATGAGTCCCCTATAGTAAGTAAGTAGGTAGTTTATAGGGCATAATTTGATTTTATAGAAGGATGCTCATGAAAGGAATATTCAAGTGACAGTGAGTGAGTTTTATGAGATTGCAACTAAGAGTGTAATATCTAGTCTTAAAGGCAGTTAGCAATGTAGTAAATGTGTAAGAAAATCAAATTCTACACAACAAACAATTCACAATATTATCTTGCATAATGCCTTGAGTTTGAAGACAAAATAATCATTGTATCTTGATGAAAGTAGTGACCTTAATGGTCAATCATTGACAACCATGATTTTAAAACATTCTATTGTGCTTATGGAAGCATCATTTTAAGCAATGCAGTGAGTGGTGGTTTGGAACAATGGTAGGTATGAAAGACTTTCTTTATATGCATATTATCCAGTCTAGCTTAAGACAACATTCTTAGAAGAGATTCAAGGTGGATTATGGAACTGAAGGGTTACCATGGTAAATATTAAAGTAAAGACTGAGATCTATTTAAAATACACTGTCATGAAGATATTAAATATGTTGCATGCAAAACCCTATAAGCTAGAGTAATGAATACAATGCTAAAGAGGATAGTGTGTTGGGGAAAATTTAGGAGATCTTTACATTATCTAGTCACAAGAAAATACATCATTTATTTATTTTTTTAAATTAAAATAAATCATTCTAAACCCTATATAGGATACATTGATACTTCAAAAGCATCTGAAGGAATTTGAGATTATGCAAATATATGTCAATTAAATACCTAGATTACAAATATTGGTGTGAACAATGTAACCTTTGTTGAGAAAAGAAGGAATGATATAAGAAGAAATGAATCATATGCCTCATGTCACGCACATCTCCTTACTATTCTTTGTCATTTTTTTATTGAAACTCTTCTCCATTTTGGTGGGCTACGCCTGAAAGTAAGGTTTTGACGAAGGATTTAGAGTATATATATTAAAATGAAAACTCCATTTTGGTGGGATACACTTGAAAATAAGATTTCAATGAAATTTTAAGAGTATGTTTAGTAAATTTTTAGAATATTTTGGCAGCCTATTGATTCTTGATTCCTTAAATGATTTATTCAAATGGATTATGACCAACTATTTAGTCATTTTTATTTGTGTGACTAAATAATTTTTATTTAATGACCAAATTAGTCATTTATTTACTCTTTTATAGTTGAGTTGAAAAAAATTAGTAGAATTAATTATTTTTTAGTTGTTGTGATTAAAATTTTTAGTCACGTAGTCATTTATTTTCCAAATTCTAATTGTGTAACTACCTGCCAAGAATCTTACCAGTTCTAGGAACCAAGTGACATCCATGAGATTAGAGAGAAACATAGAAGGCACGTCATGTATAAGAGAATTTGGAAAGTATAAGAGCCAACCCCTCCCAACACCTGCCTAATGGCAACCTTGACTTGATCACATTTGAACATAAATTTTCACCTAAGCTTTAAGCTTGAAAAGGGGAGAGAATCCCTTAATGCCTAATATTTGTAAGGAACAAAAACTTTGAATTATGAAGCCATCATTACAAGAGAAATTGAACAAGAGCATATTCTTGACCATATTTTGTGTCACAAAACCAAGTGAATAGCATTTATAATGTAATATAAAATAAACTTTATTCATCTTAATAGCATACACGAGCCAAAATTATTGCATCAAATTATGCCACAGCTCACAGATATCAATTTGTACCTTGAGAAAAAAACTTGAGGATAAAACCATACACCTACACATGTGACTTGAAATATTATTAGTAAACCTTTAAAAAAAGTGTGCCAAAAATTAAAGAATGGTGATGAAAATACTAGATGTACACCACAAGGATGCATTATGAAGATGCCAAATAAAAATGGCATTAGGGATGTGAACCTAAAGTACCAAAAATTGGGAAACAAATCCCAAGAGTGCATCTGCAATATTTTAAGGACATTAAACCACCAAGGAAGTACACATGTCATATTCAATGTTGAAGTCACATCACAGGAAAATGAGGAAAATTTAAAAAAAGGGTTATTACCACAAAGCCCTGCAATGAAGGATTTTAAAGAAATCTTGTGAAACACTTATGAAACAAAGTTTGCATCACCCACATCACATTCAGGGATGTAAAAATATATATACCAGAATCAAGCACAAAGGTATTGTGCACCCAAAGTCATTACACCCATGCAATGTGAAAATTCTCACCATATGAGAACATGAAACCACCATTATGCTTTCAAATCCCCCATGAACACCATCCCCACAAGGGAGAAACAAGCATTAAATCCCTCAAACGAAATAAATCATTGAATGTGTTTACCATATGAGGCTTTTATTGCATAATAATTTCCATATCGTTTTGAGAAAAAACTATGTAGGGAAGAGACCTATCAATTTCCCTATTAGCCAAATTATCATCAACACCATTAGCTTCTCTATAACAATGCATAATTTCAAAAGACATAAGTTCTGAAGCAAAGATTTGGCATGATTTAACAAGTATTTTAAATGTCAAACATCTAATGAATTCACTGATAGAGCACCAATCACAACTTGAGAATCCCCCTCAAACACATATGGGAGATTTTGAAACTAAGTGTCGATTCCAAACCAATAATCAAAGCATTAAATTTTGCAACATTATTAGTACCAAAACCTAGAATTTGAAAAGAAACTATTAGAAACCAACATCAAACATGCAAACCTAAACACCTTCCACAGAAGAGAAAAACAATGAAAAAGAAGAGCTTTGCATGAAATGTGCAAATTGATATTATTCGGGAATTTAAAGATTACAAAGAGATGATTTGTTTTATAAAAGAAAAGTATGCAACCCTAATGTTGACCTAAAAATAGCTCAACTAAATAAAGCTTACTTATTAATTAGGTAAACTAATTATTACTTAAGAAAACCTAAGAAAAACCCAAGTAAATTTATGCAAGTGTAATTAAATATTAATTACACTAACACCCCCCAATAAGTGCAACTTAGGGAGACTAGATAAGCATCCACCTAAGACTAAGATGAATGCAAGAAATCATGAATGGGTCCCGACAACAAGGCCTGATCAGGCACCCATGTAAAAATGCAATAATGAGGTAGAGAACAAAAACCTAGTGGGACAACCCCCTCTACAATGAGATGACTGCTGCAAAAAAGCACTGGAAGAACATTGTGGAGTAACACTAGAACCGCAATCCGGAAAGCAAGGAAAGATACTTTTTTCTACAAGAAACCATATTGGAATCATAATGATGCAACAGCAAACCCGATGCCACGGAACACTCGAAAACTCCAAACGGGAACAACCCTGGAATCTATAAAGTAGCAGTCGATTATTAAATGATGTATTACTGAAAATGAAGTGAAAAGATGCAAGTTGCCCCCTCCCAACTACCAAAACATCCAAGTAATCTCCAAACAACCCATTGGGCCAAATTTGGACTAAGCGATCAACCTAGGATAGATATAGAAAAATTGCATAGACAGAAACATAGAGCTCCTCAATACCTTTCCAACGCCGCAAAGATAGCGAAAATTGGTGATTGTGGCAAAAAGTTATGAGCTCGAAAGCATAAAATAAACATCTGACTTCAAATAGAAATAAATGCAAGAAAATAGAAAAATATTGTAAAATAAACTATAACCACAGGAAACTGCTCAGAACCAGCTTTCTGACGACATCTCTTTTGCTTGATTTTGATACTGTATTCCCAAGTTATGCCAAAAACAAAAAAACTGCTCTTTTAGGAAAAATTAGGGCTAGGAGGGGGCAAAGAGGTTGTACAACCACTGATGTCAGCACTTACCGAGCATAAATTTGATATCCATATGGCCGTTGCCGCAAAAAATTGGTCCCCTGCAAAAAACAATTGAGCCCTTGATCACCCATGTGACCAGAGGCAAAGGGTAGGGGGCTGGGGTGGATCCCCTACTCCTCCATAGGACCTCAGCGCATGTTGAATGAGCCAAGGGCTGGGTGCATAGCACCTAGTCCACTATATGACCGGTGGCTGAAAGTACAGAAGCCCTCAGGGGCTGGCAGAGGGCCACCGATCACCCATGTGACCGGGGTGATCCCAGAAGGAGTCCACGAGGGCTAGCTACGGAGCTGGCGGCTGGAAGGAGGAGCCACCGACGACGGCGGCAGACCGGTGACCACCTAGTGGCCACCTGATGGCGGATCCAATTTCCACTGGCAATGCAAAAAACAATGCACGAATGAAATTTTTTGCATGATTTTCAAGAATTTTTGCCTCGTGAAGCATGCTGGGGAGGTCGTACAGCCTCCCTGGCAAAAAAATAAATCCTCAAAAATTGACCAAACGACAGGTGTACCTAGGGTTTTGGGCCGCTCCAAACATAATGGTGACCTCCATTTGAGCCCAAAGTGGCCCAAAAAATTGGCTACCCCTAGATCTTGCAAAAAAGATGCCTGTGGAAACCCTTGCACTTGAAACTCACTGAAAGGCCATATCTTCATATCATGAAAAGGCAGGTGCTTTTGAAACTCACTGAAACCCTAGTGTGCACACTTAATAATTAAGAAATTATTAATGTACCTAAGTTTAGCTTAACCAACTAAAGGAATAAGTGACTTAATTAATTAATGAATATGATATAATTAATTAAGTGGAATAAATTATTACTCTAATTAAGATGAACTTAGGAAGAAGTTAAAATACTAGAAGAAGATGCATGCAACCAATATCAGACATGCAAACCTAAACACCTTCCATAGAAGAGAAAAACAATGAAAAAATAGAGCTTTGCATGAAATGTGCAAATTGATATTATTCAGGAATTCAAAAGATTACAAAGAGATGATTTGCTTTAAAAAAGCAAAGTATGCAACCCTAATGTTGACCTAAAAATAGCTCAACTAAATAAAGTTTACTTATTAATTAAGTAAACTAATTATTACCTAAGCAAAACCTAAGTAAAGTTATGCAAGTGTAATTAAATAATAATTACACTAACAGAAACCCCCATAATAACACCTTTAGAACCATTCCTACCCTTGATATTTTAATTTTCCCCCATGAAGCACCATCAAAATTTAGTTTGTACATCCTCTCTAGTGGAGGAGTCCATTTCACTTCTTTCCCACTAACAATAGAACTCAAATCAAGTACAAAATCCTATATAGGGGGAAATTTGAGGGATGCACATGACTGTAAAAGCCAAGAGTCTTGGGAGGTGAAGGCTTTATTCACATTGGAGTTTCTCATAACAAAGAACATGATTGATTCTAATATTGCAAACTCAATTTTTTGGATAACCTAATTTACATCCAACACCTTCTTCTTAAAAATATTGTTGTTTCTTTTGAACCAAAATTTCCAAATAACAATGGAAGGGATCAGATCCCAAATGTAAGAAAACATAGAAGATTTAAATAAAGAAGAAAAACACTAAAACTATTATAAAAGAGAGCATTAGAGAGGACCAGATTATCCAAGCTTATTTTGTAACCACACCCAATATTTATTATCAAATTCACATACTAAAAGTAGATGAATGAATCCTCATATGCCCTACCATACAAGACGCATGGACATAGAGGAGTAATATCCAAATTATCTAATCTCATTCTAGAAAAAATTATTTTAATGCCAACCATGCAAATGTACTTGCTTTAGGAAAAAACAACTAGACCCCAACACATATTGAAAGGCCATTCAAAGGACTGAGATGAGCTAACCAAAATTATGTATCCATCTCTTACATTATAAGAACCTGTTTTTGACTTAATCCAAATGATCTTATGCTCCTAATTGGATAAAAATACCTACCTAATTTAGTTTTTTCCATAAATTATCTTTCAAATTTTGGGGAACACGAAGAAAATTAAGAGAGCTCCATTTCATTAAAGGAGGAGATGAAGAAAGGTCAATTACCATATAGTCTCTTGCCTCACATCCCGAAAAGTTTTTAAGAATAGAAGCAATTAACTTCAACTTACTAAAGGCTCTAAGAGGTTTGTAACCATTCTAAGCATCATCCCAAAATAATGCCTTCTCCCCATTGTGTATGACCCGAGATAAACATGGAAGGATGAGAGATCTACAAAATGAAATGAAGTTCCAAATCTTAGAACCTTGTGAGAGATATTTCATTGCAAATAATTTCCCTCTTTGGAGAGTTAAGGTACTTATGCCTTGTAATTTCACACCATTTTAAATTAAATTATCATATAATATCCACAAACCTTTGTCTCCTAAGGCCTTATTTTGAAAAATCAAGTCCCTCAAACCAATGCCTCCCAAATTCTTCAAGAGACAAACTTTTTTCTAAGAAACTCGAGCATTTTTTTCCTTTTCCTTAACATTTAATGCCCAAAGGAAATATATTAACATTTTTTTTAAATAATTATACTTCCCTTTTGGAATCTTTAAAATAGACATTAGGTATATTGGCAAGGCTTGAATAACAAACTTAATCATCACCAGTTTACCAACCAAGGAAAACCATTTGGATTTCCACAATAGAATCCTATTTAAAAAAAGGTTATTATCTTATCCCCAAAAGTGTGTTTTTCTTTCCCAGAAAGAAAAGAACCCCAAGATATCTACAAGAAAGGGAATCTAGCTTAATACCTCAAAACTTAATAATATTACTTCTTATCAAGGGGTTCACATTCAAAAACAACATTTTGGATTTGTCTTTATTGATCTATTAACTAGAGAAAGTAGTATAAGTTGATATCACTTCTTTCATAGATTTTGCTTCTATAAGCTTTCTTGGCCAAAGAGGAGAGTTTCATCAATAAAAATTGAATGAGTAATAGGCCATGGGAAATGATTGAGCTAAATTCCTTTCTAGAGATTTCTCACATTAGCCAATAATATGGCCCTACTCAAACCTTCTACCATAAGAATAAAAAGGAAGGTGAAGGGGATCACCCTTCCCAACCCCTTGAGTGGAAGATAAAAGACCACAAGGTGAACCATTTACCAAAACTAAAAAATTTACACTCGAAATACATGATGAAATCCACTTACACCAATTACTCGAAAAACCAAATTTCCTGAGAACAACCAAAACAAAATCCTAATTAATTTTGTAATATACCTTCAGCATATCTAATTTTAAAATAACAATAGGAATCTTATCCTCCACTATAGAGTGTATGACTTCATTTGCAAAAATAACCCCATATACTATCTCCTTCCCAGGAACAAAACCCCCTTGTTCCTCAAAGATAATCAAAGGGATAAGAGTGGAAAGTCTAATTATAATGGCTTTTGTAAAGATTTTATAAACTGTATTACAAACGGAAATGGGCCAAAAATCTACAAAGGTGAATGCACTCAATTTTTGTGGCACCAAGGTAGCAAATGTGGTATTTATTTCCTTGATTACCTTACAATTCCTTCTAGATTCTTCCAATGTAAAAAGTACATCCCTACTAAAAAAATTCCAACATTTATAAAAAAAGAGCAATGAACCCATTTGAACCTAGAGCTTTATCTAGAGCCATAGAAAACACAACCTTTCTAACCTCTTCCAAAGTAAATTCACTCATTATCATATCATTTTTTTCTTATAAATTAGGTTTTTAATGTTATCAAGAATATATTGATCAAACACACCACTAATCGATGGAGGAGCAAGGATATTCTTAAAAAATCTTATCACTTCCATTTCAATTTCCTAGGGAGAGGAGAGGGACACTCCTCCCTCACCCTAAATAGACAAAAATTTATTGGCTTGTCTCCTTAGTTTAGCTCATGCATGAATTGTTTTTATATTTTTTATTGGCAACACAAGGGAAGAAAATTGGAGGGAGGGTGAATCAGTTGTCACAAAATTTCAAACTTATTAAATTTATTAACCCCTATTCTCAGATCTAATTAATAACCATGAAAGCATAAATCAACAACACATCAAAAAAACACATAACACCAAGATGTTTACATGAAAACCATGTTAGGGGAAAAACCAAGGTGGAGGTCACTCCATAAGTTTATACCCTATTAAAGTTATAAGAAGAATAAATGGGGAATGCACATGCATTCAGGCACATTACCTAGAGCTCACTACTCAAATACAAAGGAATACTCACTGTCTTACAAAAAAAATTGGATTATAACCATCTAGATTTTAAACTGAGAAATTAGCATCTAATAATGCCTAATTACAGTTTCAGTTAATCACGTGAACACTCCTTCACTCTTCTTCACTCTTTTTCATTGTTCTTCACTCTTCTTCACACTCTATTCTACCTTCAAAATATTTAGAACATTATTCCCGCACATGCACTTGTTCGATTACATTCAAATGACGAACCAATTGCTTATATATATCTGCAACAAGGAATTACATCATTACATGTCGGATTCAACAAAATAATAAAATAAATACAAACTGTTGGCCTAAAAATAATAAAGATTATTAATGTGAATCTACCAAGGTCAGCCACAACATAGTGAAGACCCAAAATAATATCCTCGAACATAAAAAACCTTCAAAAATTACTCCTCAAAGATCCACAACATTCTACAATCACCCTATCGGCCATGAACATGAAATACATGAACACACAAGAGAAAATAACTGATCATGAGCACAATGATCAATGCAAATGTCCAACACAGACAAAGCATGATCTAGAAACATCCAAACACCATATGAGCATTTGCAACAACTCAGATTACCAAAATCACATTATCTTCTTCCAAGAACACCAACTACAGTAGCAAACTAACTGTTGGAACACATAAACTCATAACTTGATCAAATATTTGTGTAAACCTCTGAAACTTTCAGTAGATAAACTAGATACACCTAGAAAAAAACCCTTTAATCCAAAACTTTTCACCATCAACATACTAAAATTTCCATCATACTGATCTTCACTGCTTCATAGACAACCTGCAACATATTTTATTACAATTTTCTCAATATCCTCGACATATACAATCTTAAAGACATTAATGCTAATAGTGTTGACATCAATGACAACCATATATCAGCAACATAACCACAACATCCAAAAATATCCCCCTTTGGAATTGATGGCAACACATGATGTGAAAGACAACATCAACGCAACTAACTTCAGCACTTACTCCCCCTTAGGTTCTGACTCTTTTCTGATGGCTTCTTCTCCTTAGATAATTCCCATTTTTTCACATTTCTTTTCTCCCCCTTTGACATCAATGAAAGAGGTACACACAAGCTCTGAACCACATATTTGAATCATCTGACTACTCCCCCTGAGTAGCAGCCATCGCAACATCAATCTGAATGGAAATATGACTGTGAAATGCACAAACTGATGCAAGACAATCCATCTTAGTTCTAATTAGGAGGGGTAATCACCCCTAACTTCCCTCTGAGATACTCAAAATTATCCTTAGGCAATATCTTGGTAAATATTTTTTTAATCTATTCCTTAGTAGGAACATACTCCAATCTGACTTCCTTTTCACTCACCTTCTCTCTCAAAAAGTGAAACTTGATAGATATATGTTTGGTCTTTGAATGTAACACCAGATTCTTAGAAATGTTAATTGCACTTGAACTATCATAGAATATAGAAATAGGCTCATCATACATAAATATGATATCTTTCAACATCTACTACATCCAAAATACTTGAGTACAACAATTAACAGTAGCAATGTATTCTAACTCTATAGTAGACAAAGAAATAATATTTTTCTTTTTACTTAACCATGAAATCATATTGTTTCCCAAGAAAAATGCACCACCACTAGTACTTTCTTATCATTCACATCTCTTTCCCAATCAACATCAGTAAAGGCACTCAAAGTAAGATCACCATCTTTAGGATACCATAGGCTAAAATCAATTGTTCCCTCCAAGTACCTAAAAATTCTCTTCATAATAGTCACATGAGATTCCTTAGGATCACCTTGAAATCTTGCAACAATAAATACAACATTAATGATATCAGGTCTAGTTTGAGTCAAATAAATCAATCCACCAATCGTTGATGTGTACCTAGTCTACTTTGACTTTAGAGAATCATCATTTGTTGTCAACTTACATTCGGTCACCATGGGTGTACCGAATGGATTTGAATCTTCCATACCAAATTTCTTTAGTAATTATTTCACATACTTGGACTAAGATATAAATATCCCTTTATCTAACTAAGTAATTGACATCTCAAACTCATTTTGCATCTCATCAGTAAACTTCATGCACAAACCATCATCTCTTCCAAATATGATATCATCAACAAAGATTTCCACAATCAAATATTTATCACCATCAATCTTGAAATAAATATTGCTATCAATAGTTCCTTTGTTAAATCCAAGCTTCAACAAATACTTGTCCAATATGGCAAACCAATCTCTAGGGGCTTGCTTGAGTCCATACAATACTTTTTTCAATCGACAAACCATATCTCCCTGATCAATCAATTTAAATCCATCAAGTTTCTCAACATACACCTCTTCTTCCAATTCACCATTTAGAAATGTTGACATGACATCCATTTGATAAACCTTGTAGTTTTTATAAAGCAGAATAAGCAAGAAACAGTCTCACAACTTCAATTCTAGCAACAAGAGAAAAAAATTCTTCAAAGTGAATTCCTTCCATCTAGGAATATCTTTTACACACCAATCTTGCTTTGTCTCTAACAACTTCACCTTGTTCATTCAGTTTGTTTCTACAAACCCATTTAGTTCCAATTAAATTTGTGTCATTAGGTCTAGGAACAAGAGTGTATGTTTCATTCTTCTCAATTTGTAGTAGCTCTTCTTTCATTGCTTAAATCCAATGTTCATCTTTGCATGCTTCATTAACACTATTAGGCTCAGTCTTTGAAATCAAATAGTATTCTTCTACAATTATTCTCCTAGTATACACACATTTGTTCTTATCACCTATAATCTGATTTTTTGAATGATTTAATCTCACATACCTTGGAGTCTTAGGATGTTCTTGAATTTTAGGATCTTGTGATCTCTCTTCTGCTCTTTCACTAGTTTCTCCTTCCTCTTGATCTTCTTGATTCACTGGAACAATCTGAACTTGATTTAAATTCAAACCTTTCTTTGTATTGTCATTATGATCATTAGAATCATATCCATAGGTTATGGATGGTCTAGTAATGTCTTCATCAACCTTAAAATTTGAACTTTCAACCATTTTCCTCAATCTCTTGTTGTAGCACTGGTAGGCCTTAATCTTAGTAGAATAACCAAGAAAGATTCCTTCATCACTCCTAGCATCAAACTTTCCTATATCTTCATCTCTTTTGATATATCATATACTCCCAAAAAAATTGAAGTATCTAATAGTAGGCTTATGAACAAACCATAGCTCATAAGGAGTATTACTAGTATCACCTTTGACATATACCCAATTGAGAGTATAAACAATAGTACTCAGCTTCTATCCAATAGATTTGTGGGAAATTTCCCTTTAGCATCATAATCTTAGCAGCATCTAGAATTGTCTGTTCTTCCTTTACACAACTCCATTTTGTTGAGGGGTCCACAGGGTAGATATTTGTCTCTTTATCCCACGTTCTTCACAAAAGGAATTAAACTCACCAAAAGTGAATTCACCACCTCTTTCTGATCTCAGACACTTAATCTTCAGACTTGTCTATGTCTCAACCATAGCCTTAAAGATCTTGAACTTTTCTAGAGCTTCAGATTTCTACCTTAAGAAAGTAACCCACATCATCCTAGAATAATCATCAATAAGCAACATGGATTACCTATAACCTTGTAAACTTATGAATCTAGAAGGACCACACAAGTCAATATGCACAAGCTCCAACAATTAATTTGAACAATTTTGTTTTCTATGAAATAAAATTCTAGTTTTCTTTCCTGACTGGCATTCCTTGCATATGGCACTAGTAGGCTTTACCAACTTAGGAATATCTCTAACTTCTTGAGTAGAACTTATCTTTATAATATTTTAAATGTTTACATGACACATTCTCCTATATTACAACCAAATTTCATCAACATGAGCAACCAAACAACTGTTACTAGCAGCATTCAGGTGAAAGATGTTACCTTTTGTTTTTGTACCTGAAGCAATCACATTTTCAAAACTTCCCAATATTCTACACTTTTCATCCTTGAATTGAATATTGTATCCCTTATACACTATCTATCTGAAACTTAAAAGATTATGCTTCAAAACTTTAATGTATAGAACATTTTCAGTATTATGCTTACCATCAAGAGAAATACATCCTCTCCCACATATTATACCACCATTGTTATCACCAAATCTTACAACACCGCCATCACACTTTTCCAAGCTTACAAATTTTATTTTATCACCTGTCATATGATGAGAACATCCCCTATCAATTACCCATTCATCCTACACTTCAACTCAAGTAGCTAGGGCTTTCTCCACATTTGTACAACTAGCAGATTCAATAGACACGAGATTATTTTCCTTGATAGAAATAAACACAAAATCATCTTCACTTGCATTCCCTTTATCAAATTCATCATATGTCACACCTTCATTAGCAAAATAATAACACTTACTTTGAAATTTAATCTTGTTAGGTCTTGAATTAGGTCCTCCTTACAAACACCTTGATGTAAAATGACCTATCTTATTGCAAGAAAAACATTTAATAGGAAACTTTCCTTTATACTTACCTTGTCGTCCGGCTTCTCTTTTGACAATAAGTACTTCAAGATCATCCAGTTCTCTCTCTTCTTCTTCAATCTGTCTCATTTCTTCCTCATACTTGAATACCTTTCTAGAAGAACTTTCACTTGGATCATATCTTTTCTTATCTTTTCTAGAGGTAGTGGCCTTGAATGCATATTATATCTTAGGAAGGGCATCACCGAATTCACTCAACTCAAAAGCAGTAAGTTTACCAATCAACATATCTCTAGCTCCATTTTTCATAGTCTGGAGCTCATCAATAGTTGTAGCTTTGACTTTGTATGCATCGGGCAAGGATCTAAGCACTTTAGCAATAATATCTAATTCATCCAATTTTCCACTAGCACATTTGATACCACATAAAATTTCATTCACTCTTTACATGAAAGTAGTAATATTCTCATCATCACCCATTCTCAACAGTTCATATTTCCCTTTCAAATTTTATAGCTTAGAAATATTCACATTAGCATCACCTTCATACAAAGTTTCCAAATTTTTCCAGATCTCATAAGAAGTCTTCAAATCCATAACATTCATCATCTCAGAATCAATCAAAGCACTCAACAATGCTTCCTTAGCCCTGATATTGTATTCAACATCCCTAATCTCAGCAGTAGTAGTAGTAGAACCATTTTGAGGAATAAAATACCTATTACTTTTAATGCTCTAATAGGATTCACCAATACATCTCAGATGAAACTCCATCTGAGTCTTCCACAGAGAATAATTTTTTCCATAAAATCTTAGACTATCCTTCTTATATGTCACCATCGCAGATCACCTTAAGTTTTTAAACTTCTTCCAAGGAACCTGCTTTGATACCAATTGTTGGAAACACAAGGGAAGACAACTAAGAGGGGGGGTGAATTAGTTGTCACAAAATTTTAAACATATTAAATTATTAACCCCTATTCTCAGATCTGATTAATAACCATGAAAGAATAAATCAACAACACATCAAAAACACATATAACACCAAGATTTTTACTTGGAAACCCTATTAGGGGAAAAACCATGGTGGGGGTCAATCCATAAGTTTATACCTTGTTAAAAGTATAAGATGAATAAATTTGGAATGAACATGCATTCAGGAACATTTCCTAGAGCTCACTACTCAAATACAAAGGAAGACTCACTATCTTGGAAAAACATTTGGATTACAACCATCCATATTTTGAACTAAGAAAGTAGCATCTGCTAATGCTTGATTACAGTTTCCATTAAGCACATGAACACTTCACTCTTCTTCACTCTTCTTCACACTCTACTCTTCCTTCAAAATATTTAGAACATTATTCATGCACACACACTTGTTCGATCACATTCAAATGAAGAAACAATCGCTTATATATATCTACAACAAGGAATTACATCGTTACATGTTGGCTTCAACAAAATAATAAAATAAATAAAAATTGTTGGCCAAACAAGAATAAATATTATTAATGTGAATCTACCAAGGTAAAAAAAAACATAGTGAAGACCCAAAATAATATCGTCGAACACCAAACACCTTCAAAAATTATTCCTCGAAAATCCACAACATGCTACAATCACCCTATCGGCCATGAACATAAAAAACGTGAACACACAAGAGAAAATCAACGATCGCAAGCACAACGATTAATTTGAATGTGAAAAATAGATAGATCATGATCTAGAAACATCCACAAACACCATAGGAGCATTCACTACAACTCAAATTACCAAAATCATACTATCTTCTTCCAGGAACACCAGCTATAGTAACAAAATAACTATCAAAACACAAAAACTCATAACTTTCTCAAATCTTCATGTGAACCTCTAAAAAATTTGGTGGATAAACTATATACACCTCAAAACAAACCTTTTAATCCGTAACTTCTCACCATCGACATACTGAAATTTTTATCATACTGATCTTCACTACTTCACAGACAACCTGCAACATATTTTATTACAATTTTCTCAATATCCTCGACATATATAGTCTTAAAGACATTAATGCTAATAGTTTTGACATCAATGAAAACCACATATTAGCAACACAACCACAACATCCAACATTTTTTTTCCCTTCCCCCAACCATATCTCTCTTTACTTTGTCCTCCAATACACCTCCTCCTTCCTTATAACCTCTTACAACTCAAATTTCAAAGAATTTTCTTTTTTTTAAGTTAACTAATGCATACCATATGTTATTATGTTATCATAAATATTAGATAAATATTTGTCAATTCTACTTTTCTTTGCAATTTTGTTTTTAAAATGATTGGAATTCCACTCTTTTATCTGCTCTTTGAAAAATTCCAGCGTCTTACCAAGATGAAACATTCTTGCGCCCTAAACATAGGGCCCCAAATCCCCCTAGGACTTAAGCAGAGGGATACAATTCCCATATTTGAGCCACATGGATTCAAATTTAAATGACCTCTTAATCTAAGGTTTATCTTCAAAAATAGAAAATGAGATACGAAAATGATCTGACCCATGCAGTGTATGAATTAAATAAGAGAAATCATGGGGAGAAGACAACTAATTATCTCATAAGAGGAACCAATCCAAACACTCTTCAATCTATGAACAATCATTTCTTTTACTGGTATAGGTAAAGGTGTCATTATTTCGCACACAATCATACAAATTATTGCTCCTCACAAAAGCCATAAAGTCCTTTAAAACTCTGTTCAAAGGGATAATTCCCCCTCTTTTCTTAGCAAAACCTAATACAACATTAAAATAAAACCCAAAAACCTTTAAGCCATTAGGTATCTAAGAATAAACCATGGACAATGTATCCCATTACTTATATTTTTGAATTTATGAACAAGGCCCATAGAAATAAAACAACCATATATACTAAGAAGATGAGATACAAGAGACAAATACTCCCATCCAATGATAATAATAATAAAATAACTCAACATCCACCTTTTTGGAGTTTCATAATATAGCTAGACCCCTGGAGGAACCTCTAACTGACACAAAAATAAATTTCCACTTTATCCAGGCACCAAAAATAGAATCAGCAAATTTCTCAAATAATTTTGCTTCTTGTAATAGAACAATGTTTGGTTGAATTATTTCAGTTTGACACTTAATTAAGAGTCTCTTGTTAGGGGTATTTAGGTCCCTAAAATTCTAGGATAGGACCTTCATTATTTTTGAGGAGAGACTTCATCTCTCCTCAATTTGAGGTTCATTTCTAGGGTATTTTCAGACCCCATAGCCCCCTCCTATTGTAAATTTTTGAAAGACAAGGGAATGCCCTCATCCTTGCATAGAGCCTTCTTACTATTAGATCTTAAGTTCTTTTCCAAATTGGTTTGAATCCCAACTAAAATTTCCATTTGATTTTTATGACTATTTGGCTTCCTCCCACATTTTAGTTTAGGAGTGGTGGATTTTGATTTTGCAACAATAGTCTGAGAAATTGGGAGAAACTCAAAATTATTTTTCATCACATATTCCTGAGAAATTTCATCTATAATCTCTTCCACCAAATCATTTTTGGATTTCTCAATTATCTCATTAACCATATCAATTAATTATTCTTCTAGAACAATGGAATCAAAAGGGGTAGATTTGACCACCTCCATGGTAGGGGAGGCCTTTTCAAAGGCATAAAAACCTCATTACAAACATTCACCTCTAAACCCCTAGGAGGGGATGACAAAGAGGGATTAACCAGATCCACAAGAGGGGAAACTATCATACCCTCCAAACCCTTACCCATAGAGGCTTTTGTAATATGAAAACCCATATTACTAGGAGAAGCCAAAGGAGACATATTCAAACCCAAAATATTATCGACATCAAAATCCCCTCTATGAAGATAGGATTGTTCAAAGATGTCCTTAGTCTCCCCTTTGATAAATATTTCTTTATTTGAAATGATATATTGATGCCAAATACCATGTTTTGAAATAAAATTAACAATAGGTGAAATAAAATTAGGGTTTTCCAAGATAACCCAGATCTTAAAAAGGGGGACCCCTTAACCAAAATGCATTCTAGCTTGAAAGACCAAGAAAATCAAAATAAATTGGCTTTTTACATCAAAAAAATATTTAGCAGAGATATTTGGTTTCTAAGAGAGTAGAGAGAAGAAATAACTTTCACACCAGAAAGGACCATTTTGTAGAAAATTCTCCTTTATTTCTTTTTCATTGAATATGACCAAAAAAAAATCCTTCAAAAGAAAAAGAGATCAAAGGATTCATACCAGTTATTTTGAATTCATTGATGAATTTGACAAAAAGATAAACTTTCACTAGGAAGATATGACCAAGAAATTTTTGAGACTATAAATTATTGTTATTGATGTCAATTGTTTGGTGTTGTCATTAGTGTCAACTGTGTGTAGAGGAAGTTGGTTATTAATTGTATATGTTGATGATATTGAGAAAATTTTAATAAAGAAGGTTTGTAGCTTGTGCATGTATATTTGAGATGTTGAAGAAGTGATGTGAGTACATTGAGCTATACTTAAGTTCCTATGTCTAGAATTTTGTTAGAGTGAACTATGTGCTGCAATGATTTCTTTGGTACTTGGTTTCCAAGTGCTTTTGAGAAAATTTTATAAATGAAGAAAATAGTGTCTTGTAAGTATTCAGTGTATGTTCCAAGATGTTCTCTATGCTTCTTCTATATTTATTCTATGCTTGTGTGGATGTGAGGTATTGTTCATGATTGTTGATAGTTTCTATATCTAGAATTCAGGCTTTTGGATCATCGTACAGTATGAGATATCTCCACCAGTATGTGAACTAGGAAATTTAGTATTTCTGGTTGTGGTCTAGGTGAAATTTCGTTGCTCCACATTTCTCTACATCATTATTTCAGGACTTACGGTTCTGAGGATAAGTTAATGAGGTTGGTCTCATGCTTGGTTCAACAGGAATTGAGATAAAAAATTTACACTAAGTGCTTCTACAAATGTAGACTGAGTAGGTTGTGTTGATGCTATAAAAATTACAAGTGATCATGCATTCTTTCTTGGATGTAGATTAGAATCATGGTTAAGAAAAAATAAAGATTTAGTTTCCTTATCCACTACGTAGGCTGATTATATTGTTGTAGCATCTTGTTGTACATGAGTTTTATGGATGAGAGAAACATTGAAGGATATCAAAGTAATGTATGATGATCCCATCTCTATTTTTGTGATAATACATTTCAAAGAATCTAGTGATGCACTCAAGGATAAAGCATATATCAATCAAGTATCACTTTTTGAGAGAGAAGGTCATCAAGAATGAAGTAAAGCTTGAGTATGTACCTACAAAGGATCAGATTGTTGACATATTTACTAAGGCTCTTCCAAAATATACTTTTGAGTATCTCTGAGAGAAGTTGGGGGTCATTGACCCTCCTTTTCTTGAACTAGATGCATATGGAGATGCATCAATCCAATGGATCTATGGATCTATCTTCCTTTTTGGATTGATGATTGGTGGATACCTCTCAGGGGGAGTAGGTAGTATCATGTGTTGGCATTATCTAGTTGCTTGGGTGTTCTCCTAAGGGAGTGTATTTAGTGCTAGCATAGATCTTGGTTTGATGTCAAATTAAGAGAACAATGCAAATAATATTTTGTCTTTTCCATTGATGTCAAAGGGGGAGAGAAAGTACTATGTAAAAAATTTATGATTCAAAAATTAGGAAAATTTATTCAAAGTTATTGTGTTGTCTTTGACAATTTTTCACATCATGTGTTTCCATCAATGATAAAGGGGGAGAATTTTTAAAGTATGAAGTGTTATCATTGATGTCAACTAGTTGGTGTTGTCATTGGTGTCATCTATGTGTAGAGGAAGCTGATTATTGATTGTATATGTTAAGGATATTGAGAAAATTGCAATACAAAAGGTTTGAATTTTTTGCATGTATAGTTGAGATGTTGAAGAAGTGTTGTGAGTACATGGAGTTATTCTTATGTTAAGTATGGAAGTTTGTTAGAGTGATCTATGTGTTGCAATGATGTCTCTGCTACTTGGTTTCAAAGTTCTTTTGAGAAAAAATGATAAATGAAGAAAATAATGTCTTGTAGGTATTCAATGTATGCTTCAGGATGTGCTCTATGTTTCTTCTATATTGATTCTATGTTGGTGTATTTATACGGTATTTTTTCATGATTGTTGATAGTTGCTATATCCAAAATTTGGGATTTTGGATCGTCGTATATTGTGAGATATCTTCACCAGTATGTGAACTAGAAAATTTAGTATTTTTGGTTGTGCTTTGGGAGAAATGCATTTGCTCTACATTTCTCCACATCGTGATTTCTGGACTTGCGATTCTAAGGATGAGTTAATGAGGTTGCTCTCTTGCTTGGTTCAAGAGGAATTGAGATTTAATGTTGCTAATATTGGGTTCCAGAGTTACAATGTATTATAGTGAGTTCAAATGTACAAGATGATCATATCCTTCTGGTGAAATTTGTTGCAAAGGTTTTGGATGGATTTGCAACCATTCATTACTTACTCTAGATTGTGTCAAGTGAATTTTGTTGTCCACATAAATTGGACTGAGTTAAGGATGTGTGTACTTGATTGTTTTATGTGTTTGCACAGGTATTGGTTGACCTAGTGCTAAACACTACTAGTGAAGATTTCAAAATTATGTTGAGGAATGTTGGGGTTCATTTAGGTCCTCATTTAGAATATGTATGAGTCACCCTCATTCCATTACACTATAGAATGTTTTTGCATTGACCTAGTTTCAATTTGTGAACAAAAGAAGGCATGCATGGCCAACCTTGGAAGGTTTTCAAGAGTGAAGATGCTATAATTATGAGTTGAGATTTTTTTGAGAGATAAAGAGAGATGTGAGATATATGTGTGTGTGATGTGAGTTCAAGAAGATCAATGTGAATTTCAAAGTGTTGAGTTCCTAAAGGTAGTGAGATGAAGGTGTTCTCTATCTTTCAAGTGTGTCTGCATAAGTGAGAAAATTTTGGTGGAACTTTTGTTTCATTGAGATAGTTTTCTCTCTGTAACAACTCTCTTCTATCTTCTTTGTAATTTTGTGGTAGTGAGCTCAGGTAGTGAGCCCTCATTGGACAATGTGTCTTGTTTTGACAGTGAACCTTTCTAGTAGTGAGATTTTGTATTCAATTTTGGAATTATTTATATTGTGAGCTAATCCTCACTGTGGTTTTTCCCTCATTAGGTTTTCACATAAATTTTGTGTTATTGTATGCATGGTTTTACTAATTTCAGTTTCTATTTCTGCATTTAACAATCAAACACATTAGCAGAGTAAAAGTGTTGTGAATGCATGTAGATCTAACTTATGTTGAGAATTTTAAAGGTTAAATTTGCTACAACTAATTCACCCCCTCTCAGTTGTCTTATTCAAAAATTGGTATTAGAGAAAGGTTCTTTGGAGAAGAGATTAATCACTTAAGGAAGGTTTAGGATGGTGAACAAGATCACTATTGAGTGGCCTAGGTTCGATGGCACTGACTATGCATTTTGGAAGACAAAGATGGAAGGATATCTGGCATACTATGGATATGAGATCTAAAATTCTATTCAAAACCAATATGTTACTCCTATTAATGAGATCAAATTGCATAAGAAAAACAATAAGACAAGGTTGATTATTATAAATAGTCTTTCACATTCTAGATTAGTTAAAGTTATGAATTTGAAGGCTACTAAAGAGGTTTTGGATAATTTTGAAAAGATGTATGTAGGAGATGAAAAGGTTAAACAAGAAAAATTGTAGAACTTGGAGGCACAATTTGAGACCTTACAAATGAGCGAAGATGGGAACGCTAAATCCTACATGCAAAGAGTAGATGAGTTGGTAGGTGGAATGAGAGGACTTGGTGCACAAATAGATGAATCTAGGATAGTGAAGAAGGTACTCAAAACTCTCCCTAATATATACAGTGAAAAGGTATATGTTATAGAGGAAATTGTAGATTATAATACTTATACTAAAGATTAGTTGATTGGTACTCTAACCTCATTTGAAATGAGCAATCTTGGTTTGAAAAATGGAATAAAGAAAAAAAAATCTTTTAAGGCTGCAAAAGTGGAAGATCCAGATGAAGAAAATATTGATGAAGTGGAAGAATTCTATAAGAAATATGAAAAAGGTCTCTAGTAAGTATCAAGCTAAATTATCATTCAGATGTTTTAGCTATGGAGGAATAGGTCATTATGCTTCAAGTTTTCCAAAAAGAGGTAAAAGAAATAAACATAGAGAAGGTAAAGAAAATAAAGGAAAGATAATCAAAAGAGCATATTATGTTAATGAAGATGCTGAAATTTCTAATAATGAGTCTAATTATGGAGATTTGATGATAATTAATGCTTTTTCCTGGCTTTAAAAGATGAATTTACTCCTAAAAGATGTGTGAAGGAAACTGCTTTGGAGAAATTTGAAGGTATTGTGGTCTTTGCTCTTCAATTTAAACAAGAAAAGAACTATTGCATCGTTGATAGTGGTTGCTCAAATCACATGATCAGTGAAAAAAGTAATTTTTAAAAACTTAAATAATATGATGGACTCTTAGTTAAGTTTGGAGATTATTTTGGTGCTAAGATCTATGGAATAGGTTCAATAAGTTTTGATGGTAAACATAATATTGATGATGTCTAAACTATGTTAAGGGTTTGAGACATAATCTGTTGAGTGTTAGACAAATGTGTAGTAAGAGATATAATCTTGTGCTCAAATATGAAAAAGGTGAAATCAAAAAAGGGTTCAGAACAATGATTGTTGTTGGCAAGAGGACCGAAGGAAATATCTATCAACTTAGAGGTAATGATGGATATTGTTTTATGTCTTAGATTAATTACAGTTAGTTATGGCACTAGAGGATGTTCCATATGAATTTTGATAATATGGTGAGAATCAATGCAATGCAAGCTGTGAGAGATTTACCAATAATTACAAAGCATATTAATGTAATCTACAAAGACTGTTAGTTTGGAAAGCAAGTTAGAAATAACTTTAGGTCAAAGGAACAATCTACTATTGGACTACTATAATTGATTCATACAAATATTTGTGGTCCTATGGGGGTGAGAAGTCTACAAGGTGATAGGCATTTTATCCTTTTGATTGATGATTACTCTAGAATGACATGGGCTACTTTGCCTAGAGAGAAATTTGATGCACTAGACAAATTCAAGGAATTTAAGGCAATGGTTGATAATGAAATGGATTTGAAAATAAAAATTTTGAGGTTTTACAGAGGTGGTGAATTCACCTCCAATGGGTTTAACATATTTTTTGAAGACCATGGAATAAGAAGATAATTTCCTTCCCCTAGAAATCCTTTGCAGAATGGAGTTGTTAAAAGGAAGAACAAGACAATTCAAGAAGTTGCTAGAACAATGATAACTAAGTAAAGCCTATCATAATTTTATTGGAGAGAAGCAATTCACACTTCTATTTATGTGTTCAACCAAGTTTAAACAAAAGCTAACAACACTAAGACCCCCTATGAGCTATGTGTGGAAATATTCCCACTGTCAAGTATTTCAAGGTATTTGGAAGCAAAAATTATATCAAGAGAGATGAAGAATATTTAGGAAAATTTGATGCTAGATGTGATGAGGGTATTTTCCTTGGATACTCTAATAGAAGCATAGCTTACATGTGTTACAATAAAAGGCTGAGAAAGGTTGTAGAAAGCACAAATGTCAAGGTTGATTAAGTGTTGAAGAATTAAATTGAAGTAATTGGATATGTTTTAGATGAACCTAATTGCAGAGAAGTAGAAGAAATAGTTGGATAAAAAGAAGTGAAAAATGAAGAGGAAGAAGCTCTGGAAAGGTTTCCTAAAACCCCTAAGTATGTGCAAAAGAATAATTTAGAAGATCAAATCATTGGAGACAAGAGGAAAGGTGTACTAACAATAAACAAAGCTACTGAAGTTGAGGTAAGTTATTTCTTACTTTCTAAAGTTGAACCTAATACAATGAGTGAGGCATGAAAAGATGAACATTAGATGAAAGTAATGGAAGAAGAACTTATGCAAATTGAGAAAAATCAAACTTGGGAACCAGTTCCTAGACCATCAAACAAAAACATAATTAGAAGTAAGTGGGTTTTCAAAAATAAATTGAATGAGAATGGAGAAGTAGTAAGAAACAAGGCAAGGCTTGTGTGTAAAGGCTACTCACAAGTGGAAGGTATATATTTCTAGGAGACAATTTCTTCGATAGCTAGAATGGAAGCTATCCGAATGTTTTTGGTATTTTCTGCTCATAAGGAATTTAAATCTTACCAGATGGATGTGAAGTCTCCATTTTTTAATGATGAGTTAGAAGAAGAAGTATACATGGAACAACCAAAGGGATTCCAATTGTCATCTCAATCCGATATGGTCTGTAGATTAGAAAAGGCTTTATATGGTTTGAAGCAAGCTCCTAGGGGTAGGTATGCAAGATTGGACAAATATTTGATTCAACAAGGTTTCAACAAAGGTACTACAGATAACAATCTTTATTTCAAAATTGTTAATGGAAAGATCTTGATAGTAGTTGTGTATGTGGATGACATTATTTTTTGGAGGAAATGAAACTGTGTGTAAGTTTTTTGTTGAACAAATACTAAAGGAGTTTGAGATGTCTATGTTTGGTGAGATGAATTTCTTCCTTGGAATGCAAATCAATCAAACAAACAAACAAAGGGATTTTTATTTCACAATCAAAGTATGCAAAAGAAATGTTGAAGAAATTTGGGATGGATGTTTCCAAACTAGTATGCACTCCTATGGTGGTTGGATACAAATTGAGTAAGGATGACGATTCACCTAAGGCTGATTAGTGAAAATATAAATCAATGATGAGTGGATTGTTATATTTAACTACTACTAGACTTGATATCATTCATATATTTTGTCTTGTGGATATATTTCAATAGGATCCCAAAGAAACACATATTGTAGCTATCAAAAGGATATTTAGATATCTAAAATGCACTCTAGATCATGGCTTATGGTACCCTACAGATACTAATTTTACACTAAGTGCTTATACAAATACAGATTGGGTAGGTTGTGTCAATGATAAAAAAAAAAAGTACAAGTGGTGGTGCATTCTTTCTTGGATGTAGATTGGTATCATAGTTAAGCAAAAAGAAAGATTCAATTTCCTTATCTACAACATAGGTTGATTATATTGCTGCAACATCTTGTTGCACACAATTTTTGTGGATGAGACAGACATTAAAGGATATCAAAGTAATGTATGATGATCCCATCTCTATTTTCTATGATAATACAAGTGAAATTAGCATTTCAAAGAATCTAGTGATTCACTCAAGGACAAAGCATATATCAATCAAGTATCACTTTTTCAGAGAGAATTTCATTGAGAATGAAGTAAATACTAAGGCTCTTCCGAAAGATAATTTTGAGTATCTTCGGGAGAAGTTAGGGGTCATTTCCCCTCCTTTCTTGAACTAGATGGATATGGAGATGCATCATTCTAGTGGATCTATGGATCTATCTTCCTTTTGGATTGATGATTGGTGGCTACCTCTCAAGGGTATAAGGTAGTATCATGTGTTTTCATTATGTAGTTGCTTGGGTGTACTCCTAGGGGGGAGTATTTGGTGCTAGTATAGTTATTGGTTCATTGAAAAATGGAGAGAACAATGCAAAAAATATTTTATCTTTTCCATTGATGTCCAAGGGGGAGAGAAAATACCATCTAAAAAAGATTAGTCATTTAGAAATCAGGAAAATTGTTTAGAGTTGTGTTATTTTTTATGGTTTTTCACATCATGTGTTACCATCAATGACAAAGGGGGATATTGTTGAAATTATAAAGTGTTTTCATTGATGTTAACTCATTGGTTTTGTCATTGGTGTCAAATATGTGTAGAGGAAGTTGGTTATTGATTGTATATGTCAAAAATATTGAGGAAATTGCAATAAAGAAGGTTTGTAGTTTGTGCATGTATAATTGAGATGTTGAAGAAGTGTTTGAGTACATGGGTTTATCCTTATGTTGTTATTTCTAGAAGGTTTTTAGAGTGAAGTATTTGCTGCAATGATGTCTTTGGTACTTGGTTTCCAAGGGCTTTTGAGAAAATTTGATAAATGAATAAAATGATGTATTGTAGGTATTTAGTGTATGCTTTGGGATGTGCTCCACATTTCTTCTATATTGATTCTATGCCTGTGTAGATCTGAGGTATTTTTCATGATTATTGATATTTTCTATATCCACAATTTGGACTTCTAGATCATCGTATAGTGAGAGATATCTTCACCAGTATGTGAACTAGGAAGTTCAATATTTTTGGTTGTGGTCTGGGAGAAATGTATTTGTTTTGTATTTAACTCCACATCATAATTTTAAGACTTTTGTTTCTAAGGATAAGGTAATGAGGTTTCTCTCTTGCTTGGTTCAAGAGGAATTGAGATTTTGTGTTGTTGATGTTGGGTTCTAGAGTTATAGTGTATTACAATGAGTTCAAATGTACAAGATGATCATATCCTTCTAGTGAAATTTGTTGTCCAAATAAATTGGATTGAGTTAAGGATGCCTATACTTGATTGTTTTATGTGTTTGCATGGGTATTGTCTGACCTTATGCTAAACACTACTAGCAAAGATTACAAAAGTATGTTGAGGCATAATGGAACTCATTTAGATCCTCATTTAGAATATGTATGAGTCTCCCTCATTCTATTCAATCCTATAATGTTTTGGTGCCAACCTAATTTTAATTTTTGAACAAAAGAATGCATGTATGGCCGACCTTGGAAGGTTTTCAAGAGTGAAGATGGTATAAGTATGAGTTGAGATGTTTATGATAGATATAGAGAGATGCGAGATATGTGTGTGTGATACAAGTTTGAGTAGATTAGTGCAAATTTCAAAGTGTTGAGTTCCTGAAGGTAGTGAGTTGAAGGTTTACTCTATATTTCAAGCATGTCTAACTAAGTCTTTTTTTTTTATAGACAAAAGGCTTGTCAGTTGACTATTTATATTAGATAATAATAGAGGTTACCATATTTTTTGATAGATTCTTTTTAGATATATGCAAAAATTCAACTGCAATACTGGCGCTTAGTTGACAGACTCCATCTTGTAATTGATAATATTCATGCTAACTATATTTATATGCATGTATCAAATTTCAGAGGAACAAAAATATATAGATAATTTTGATTGATATGCACAAAAAGTGTTTGAATTCTAGACTTGAGCTCTCTTTCACTTATATTTTTTAGACCTTCTGAATTGAACAACTGGCTTCATTTCCTCCTCTGCACATAAACTAATCTTTTGGAGGGGTCCTTGAATTTTTTGTGATATTTATATCGGGAATAATTGGATGGATCCCTTGCACAACAGGTTGAGAAATTGATAACCCCTGAGTTGGATGAAAAATTTGTGTTATTGGCTTTGATTTTGATTCCCCTAATCTTGCATTTGATTCTTCAATTCAAACCTCACCATGGTGTAGCTGATTTGAAATTTTGAGAAGTGATGCTTGATGACAATGATGAGTAAGAAGGAAAGATATGGCATGATATTTAACTTTGAAGTTTCTAACCATTTCATTGCCCATCTCAATTTTTTACCTGTTTAGCTCCCTGTATAGGTAACATGAATAATTATTTTCTAGAGATAGCCTCATCCTAGTATATATATTTTTGAAGCTCATCTTATGATGAAAAAGTCTCTAATGAAGACTCCTCCAATATAGGCTTCTCTAGACCAAAAATCATATTTCTAAATGCTTGTTAGCAATGCAATTTCTTGCAAGAAAACCTCCTTTATAACAATATTGTTATCTTCTAATGTTTTGGTAGTTCAGGTTCATGTCAATCACATTGATAACAAAAATTGATACCGAATTGGAGGGGAAGATAATTTTTTGTGTTGATGGTTGCAAAATATCATATCCAATTATGCCCTTAACACTTTTGTAAACTAGAATGTAATCAGTATTGAATATATAAGACAACTTCTCTTTGCCTAACCCTTTGGAGAAGGGCATTTCCCATGACTGCACTTGAAATGGAGCATGATGGTTTCTTGGAATGAATTCCATTTCTATTAGAGCTACTTTTCATTCACACCCAAAATATTTTAAGTACAGAATTGCATATATGTATAGATTATAGCCTAAAGGTTGCTTATGCATAAGTGTTGCAAAGATATCTGACACTAATACAAAAATATAACACTAAATTTTTTGATTTTTCACATAAAGCTCACTATGTAAATTTGATAGCAAAAGGTCGAGAAATAAGTAGGAACTATCACAAAAACACTCAAACCTAGCAAAGATCTCTACGAAAGACAATAGATTATAAAAAATTTAAATCTTTGAGACACTAGCACACACATATCTTGAACTAAAATGGTGAACACTATTTTGAAACAACACTCCACTTCTATACAGTAATATGTACCTAAAAATTTAGAGCTTGTCTTGGTATGATCTATGTCCACTTGGAAGGAGGATCCTGACACCCATGCATGATGAAATTACCAAAGAAAACTACATTTTGCGTCTTAAGACAATACTGAGATGCGATTAAACACATTTAATGACCGTTCAACCAAGCTTCCTCATATAGCCGCAAATTTTTTCCTCTCCAAAACAGTATTTTTTTTGTTGAAGTTCGCAAGTCCTTTTACTACCGTTCTACATGCTTGAGCTTATTTGATGCTAAGAATGTCTTAGGAATCTCCTACCATATGTGAAATTTGATTTTTAGCACATGCAATATCATCCTATGCCATCTTGGATTTACTTATTTCTACATAAGTGTGCAAAAATTGTGGTGGAATTTATGTTGCATTAAGATATTTTTCTCTCTGTAACAACTCTCTTCTATTTTCTTTCTAATTTTGTGGTAGTGAGCCCTCATTGGATAGTGTGTCTTGCTTTGGCAATGAGCCTTTCTAGCATTGAAGCTCTATATTCAGTTTTGGAATTCTTTATATTGTGAACTAATCCTCACCGTGGTTTTTCCCTCATTGGTTTTTCCATGTAAATCCGGTGTTATTGTGTGCATGGTTTTACTAAGTTTTTAGTTTTTGTTTATGCATTTAAAAATTAAACACATTAGTAGAGTAAAATTATTGTGAATGCATGTATATCTAACTTCTATTGAGAATTTTAAAGGTTAAAGTTGCTACAACTGATTCACCCCCCTCTTAGTTGTCTTGTTCAACAACAATGCATTCATTTTCAAATCCACAAATCTTTTATCCATTGATGGGTTTAAAAGGATTACCTTACGAATAGAATTCCTCTAAGAATCATTTTCCCTTAACCCCCCATTTTGAGTAGACCTGGGTCTTTGGCCAAAATCCTTATGCATCCCATTACCATTTTCATGTAGTGGGTTAGATATACCATTATCAAACTTCTCAGGGCAATCAAATCCCACATATCTAAACCAAAGATGACCATCCCTCACTAGTACTTAGAACCACAAATACCATTCTCCTTTGTAGTGTAGAAAATTTTATACCTTTACAATTTCACACTATGTTTGGGTCCCTTAATTTATTGGACTTAATTAATCTTCTAATTTTACAAATTATGCATTCCAAAGCCTTATTCTTACCATTTTCCAAAAGGAGAACCAACTTTAAAAAAATACATTTAATAATTAAATAACCTTGGATCATTTGTTACCTAAAATTTTAGGCCAAGACCCATTTTCCCATGGGTGAATGGATCCCCTTTATGAGCTAGGACCCAAATTAAAATATGTTTTTTGTGGTAACGATCAAAATTCAAATTATAAGTGCTGGCTTTTGGAATCTAAGTTTTGGTAAATTGGATAAAAACCTATAAATACCTAGTCATTTGATCATTTGAAAGAGAAGAATTAATAACAAGCTAGAGGTGAAATTCAAGGGAAAGTATTATTTTCAAGAGCAATTCAAGAGAATTCAAGAGTAGCATTATCAGTCATTTGTAGCAACAATCAAGATCCTAATATCATGTCAAAGTTATGAGAATGGGCCAATTCAGTAGTGGTGCTCCCCTTAGGCACCCAGACCAACCACCTTGCTGAAGCCATAAGGGCTTACCAAGTCCTTAATCTAGCCCATCAATTGAATCTCAAAAATGTATGGATTGAAGGGGATTCTAATAATATTATTCAATGTACTAAAGATCTTCAAAAGCCATCTTGGACTATAGAGAATTGGATTAATCTCTCCAAGGAGATTATTATCTCTTTTGAGAATCATTATGTAACCTATGTCTATAGAGAAATTAATATGGTGGTGAATTTCTTTGCCAACAAGGGGGTTAAGGCTAAGAGTAAGATGATGTGGCAGAGGAGTGATGGATTAGAGGTTGATGTCACTACCTTACTAATGTATGATCGCATCCATGGGAAGGTCCAATTTCCCCTATCAAATAATGATTAAGGAGGTGGCATGTATTTTCATGTAGTCTTGGAACTATTGCCTCATCATTTTTCTTCATGGGCTGGAGTACCGTAGTATTATTAACTGCCTTGTTGATATTTTGTGCTTCGCATGCTTTTTGGGCATTTTGGCGATCAAGATTTTTGGGCTTCTAGAGTCTTCATAGAAGGGTTGCACCATTGACAACATGGGAGGTGAACATTGTAGGGTGGAACCAATGGAATGCAAGAAGCTGAAGAGTAATGATAAAGTTTGGTGAGTGTTGGAGAAGGGAGGAATCATGAGCTACATTGAAAAAATTCATGGAAGGGATCAGGAGATCACCAAGTTTTTTGTGAAGGAATAGAAAAACGATAGGATAAAAATCTTTGGGAGAAAGGTGGCTATTGATGAACATTTAATTTCTGATGTCACTGGAATGTCAATGGAGGGGCTTAAATTCTATAGGGATGGGAAGCTCTCTAACCAAGCAATTAATAATTTTCCAAAGTCTAATAAGGAGGACTTGTTGAGAGCTACCAAAAGTAGCTATAATTCCACCAAGATTAAATTGCTTTGCCGGGAGGTTTTGAGAGTGATTATGGAATATATTACATTGGATGGTAGATATACTAGAATTTTTGGCTATCACTTTGTGCTCCTGAATCATTTTCGACACCAGGTTAGGGTTTCCTTCCCTTTCTATCTCTCTACTTCTTTGAATGCTAGTCTTCAAGACCATAATTCAAACCCGATGAGGTACCCCATTCTTCACGAGGGTTTTCTTGTTCTTATTTATGAAAATTTTAAAGCTATATCAGCTATTACCCACCAGACCCCTTCTCCCCACTCTGTCCCTAATAAGGAGGAATTGGGTGCTAGCTATACGGACAAGAATGAGTGGGAGACTGATATGGAGGAGGAGGAAGAGCTCCCCTCAAAGGTGGTGAGGAAAAGAAGTAACAAAAATAAGTCAAAATTTTGTGCCCTTCCTAAACCTAGTTGTATGACCTCTACTAGTAGAGAAAAAGTCATTTTCTCGAGGTCTGAGGTAACTAAATTGAAAAAAAAAGGTAAATCGAGTGTTTCTCCTCAAGGGAAGGGCAAGAGGAAGGTTGTGGAGGATCCCTCATATAATACCAACCAAGATGAGTCCCAACATACCCATTCATCTGAGTATTCTAGCTAGCCACCTATGGATAGGGAGGACAAACCTAGGCATCCCAGTGAACTTAAGGATGATGATCACTATTTTAAAGCAAAATGAGAGTATCCTGCTGCTATCCTTGCTATAGCCTGCAATGGGTTTGTGGATTTTTTCTGGTTGATTAGATGGGTTTTCTTTGAGATTAAGTAGATAAATTTGAATGAAAGGGTTTTAACAACAAGTTGGAAAAGAATGAAATTATGGATAATACTAATACGGATAGAGATAAGGCCATGGAATTGTGGACAAAAGATGAAAATAGATATATGGTTGATTTCCTTAAAAAACTATGGAGGATTTACAACAATTCAAGAGAAATCATGGTGGCAAGTTATCTGAAATGGAGGAAAAGCTTAATAATGTTAAAGAGTCAATTCAGAAGGTTCTGAAAATGAGCCACAAGATCTTGAAGTCCACTATGAGTACCATGAATATGATGGTTGAGAATTTGAAAAAGGCCTATTAGGTAAGAACTATTGTGGATGTAGAAGATGAGAAAGAACAAAGCCATGTTGAGGGTGTAGGGCCGAGCAAATGAACTAGAGCCAACCTAAAAAAGAAGGCACACAAGACCCCTATTGATATTCAGGAAATGAAGAAAGCAACAATTAAAATGAACAATCTAGAAAATGAGGTGGTTTATATCCTGAGAAATTTGGCCTAGCGATTGGATTTTTGTTGGGTTCCTGTTAGTTTTTGTTGTGTTGTCTCTGAGCTGGTCTTTGTTTTTACCTTTGCATACAACTTCTTATTTTATGTGTTGAACTTTTTCATGCTTTATCTTTTCTCTCTTTGTTGTTAAAGGGTTTCGGGGTCCCTTCAAAACCTACTTTTTCCTTAATCAAAAACATCATGTCAAAGTTTATGTGTGTTCATGTTGTCTTGTGAAGGCTAACAAGTGTTGTAGGTCTTCATGCATTCAAGAATTCAAGAAAATATAGCAAGAAAGATCCAATTCCCTTGAAGTGGTGTGTATGTCTTTAGTCCTTCAAGGAAGCCATTAAAGGTTGGTGAGTTGCAACAAATTGTTCATTCACCATTTTCTTCCTTTTCATTAAGGTTTTTATCATGAACATTGCCATTGTGAAAGTGGGAACACTATTCATGGGGTTTGACTGAGGCAAACCCCTATATGGCACAAATATTTTTCCCTCTTTGTGTATGTGAAAATTACAAGCTAAAGAAGGATTGAAGAGAACTTGAAGAGAAATTTTTCATTATTGCATTTGTTGTCATCATTCTTGTCAACCTATAAAAACTAAGTTGCAAAATTCATTTCTAGCATTCTAAAAAAATTACAAGTGGAAAATAGAATCTTAAATATAGCACCAAAGGACTATAAAAATTATTTTTGAAATCCTAATCAATGAACCATTTGCCTAGGGGCAAACCAATCCTTCTTCACATGCCATAATCAAATTTTGATGATAGATGCATGCTCTCAAATATCTCCTAGACAAGACATTGAACCAAAACAAGAGGTGAAAGAAGATAATTCAAATGCAATAATCATAAAACCTCCTATTATGATCAATTTGGATGATGATGATGAGATAGCTAAAATTGATGAAGTGTATAATGAGCTGAATTTATTATTTTCAACTTCTTTGCATTCAGATGGGAGCAACTATGATAGTCCTCTTGATAAGAGTGTCCCACCACATGTTGAACCTGGTGATGCTACTAGTATGGAACTTTTTGTAGTCCCTTTAGCTAGTTATATGTCTTCTATTTATGATGAACAATATTAGGATGCAAACAAATTTCTCTAGGTCTACTTGTATTTGACAAACTACTTCATGTTTTCTTTCTATGTTCTTTGTTCTTGTTTTCATGTAATGAGATCTATTGTATCATGTTTCTTAGTGTACCTTTATGCTCTTGAGTTTTCTTTGGATTACCCTTGTTGCTCCAATGGCATAAGGATACAAAGGAAACAAATCTATCATGAAATTCTTATAATTGTATCTCAATTATTTGATATGTCATAAACTTAATATTTTCTTTGTCTTGTGTTTTCCTTTTTGAGATGATGCAAGGTGTTGAGACATTTAGGTCTCTTCCATGTTGACCCAAAATCTTTTTTTTTTCTCTCTCTATCATTCGTCCATTGTGTTTTCTATTCCACAAGTATTTGGGGAGTGATGACATTCTTGAGCTCCATTATATCATTGCAGTAAAGACATATGTTGACCTTGGATCATCCCTTATATGACCTCTCTTGTCTCGTTTATAGCATTATACTTTTGGGGCAACCCATCATCATGATTCAGTTTTATTTGGAAATGCATCATTGGCATATGACTTTCCAAATAATCTCTTGTGATATTTTGTAACATGTCATTTGTCATTTTCTACTTTTAAGTAATTTCTCATAGCACAGTTTTTATCAATTTCTTTAAAGTGGCGTCATACATTAGCATTATCAAAATGGCATTTTTGGCTTCACTTTGTTCATAGGAAGTTGAACTTAGTGTAGCATTGGCATAGCATATTTGATCATTTGTAGCACCTTATCACATTTATCAACAAACATATATTTTGGTATGGATTGACAAATGGGTACACACCTATAGACCTCGTGCATCCTTCCCACATTTTTATGAGTACATACCGTGTAGACCTAGTGTGTGTTTCTCATTTTTTCCTTGGGGACTAACCTAGTGAATAACAAAATTCACTAGCCCTTGTGAATATTTTATGGACACATAGCATAACACAACTTTCTATTCCATCTTTTTCCCTTTTTGCATTAACTTTGATATTGAATATTTGTGTACCTTGTATCGATGCTACACATATGTGTGTTCTTTTGTGTCTATGTTGATTTTCCACAAGATCATAGATCTTGGGGGCTTGATCACTCTCCCTGGTCCTTTGTCATCTTACCTTCCCAACAATTGTACAATTGGACCTCCTTTGAAATCTATTTCTCTACTTTAGTGTGATTTTGAGCATAATTTCATGATCCCACTAAAGTAGGGGCTAAATATAACGTAGAAAATTGTATACCTTTACAATTTTACACTATCTTTAGGTTCCTTAATTTATTGGACTTAATTAAGCTTCTAATTTTATAAATTATGCATTCCAAAGCCTTATTCTTACCTCTTTATTTTCAAGTGTGTATCTACTCTAAAGGATATTTGAATGTAATCTTTTGAATATTTAATTTTATTACCAATACAATTTAGTGGCTTGCAAATATTTCTTTAAAAAAAAATCAAAATCTTATTCTTACCATTTTTTGAAAGGAGAACCAACATTAAATAAATGCATTTAATAATTAAATTTCCTTGGATCATGTGTGTCCTATAATTTTAGGTCTAGAACTATTCACCCATAGGCAAATGGGTCCCCTTTATGGTCCAGGACCCAAATTAAAATATTTTTTGGCAGAATTTTAATGATCAAAATTCAAATTGTGTCAGATTTTGGAATCTAATTTTTAGGAAATTGGATAAACACCTATAAATACCTAGCCATTTGATCATTTCAAAGATAAAGATTAATAACAAGCTAGAGGTGGCATTCAAGTGCAAGTATTATTGTCAAAAGAATTCAAGAGCAGCATTATTAGTCATTTGTAGCAATAATCAAGGTCCTAAAATCATGTCAAATTTTATGTGTGTTCATATTGTCTTGTGAAGGCTAAAAAGTGTTGTAAGTCTTCATGCATTCAAGTATTCAAGAAAATATATCAAGCAATATCCAATTCCATTGAATTGATGTGTATGTCTGCAATCCTTCAAGGAAGCCATTGAAGGGTGGTGAGTTGCAACAAATTGTTCATTCATAATTTCCTTTCTTTCCATTAAGTTTTTTATCATTGACATTGCCATTGTGAAAGTGGGAACATTATTCATGGATTTTGACTGAGGCAAATCCCTATATGGCACAAACATTTTTCCCTCTTTATCTATGTGAATATTACTGGTTGAAGAAGGATTGAAGAGATCTTGAAGAGAAATTTTGCATTGTTGCATTTGTTGTCATCACTCTTGTCAACCTATGAAAACTAAGTTTCAAAGTTCATTTCCAACATTCTAAAAAAATTGCAGGTGGAAAATAGAATCTTAAATCTAGCACCAAAGGACTATGAAATAGGTATGTAATGCTCTCAAATATCTCCTAGATTTGCTTGAAAATTGTTTTTTATATCTATCAATTGTCGGGATCTTGCATTTTGTGTATTTAGGTATGATTGGCTCACATTAGGGCTAAAAGTCAATCTTTTCACCTTGTGATCTACATCCTAATGAAATATGGAAAAAGTCCCCCTTATGTCCTAGGTTATTTTTATTTAGGACTTAGGATCCCTTTTTCTATCTTTCATCCTTATTTTAGCTTTTGATAGGAACATTTTTTTCCCATGATGTTCAACACCTTTATTCCTCCTAAAATCACCATAACCATTTCAAGCTAGTAGATATTGAGAGAAATTTTGAGACACGAATCTACCAAATTTTTTATTTTAAAAAACCACCTTGTCTAATCGAGGATCATTCATGACATTAGGGTTTTCTTCCCTAAAATTCCTATGATTACCATCCCCAAAATTGTCATGGAAATTCTACTTTTTCCAAGTAACACCATACTAATCTGCCACACTTATTGTGAGGACATCTTTTCTCCTCCTTGATATGTTTTACCATGTATTCCTTATGCATAAAGGGCATAATTCCTTCCACCATGCATTAACTATTCCTAAATACATCCACTAGGGACTTATTGACTTCCCTGGACCACTATGTGCTCATGCTCTTAGATGCCACATTAGAGGCATATGCCACTCTACGACCCTATATATTGTATGGGAGTTTTTAGCCACTAGGGGCTACATCGTTATTTTATACTACTCACATTGTAGGAAACATTGCCTTCTAAATCGTATCTCTATCCAATCTATGTTTATCATGCTTTATCATTCTATATCACATGATTATCACGTGATTTATTCATTATTACTATTATTTGAAATGATTTAATTATTCCATGCTTGTCTATAGATTAATTTTACTTTCATGTATATTTTTTCCTCTCCAATTCCTGACAACCTATAGAGACAACCGGTTAAAGTTGGCATATATTGTCACTAACATTCTTATATCAAGATTTTAGGTAGTGACACATGTTATATAGAATCATTACAATCACTACATGGAGAATTTTCACATTACATTCCTTGTGATCCATGCACCATGTCACCCCATTGCTACTATACCAAACATGTCATTGTCATTTTTTCAATTTATTCACTGCCTTTTGTTCCTATTTCCTAGATAATCAAGTAAGTTCATATTTGTACCTAATTTTTAGTTGTGAGATAAAAGCTACCCATTGTACATTTTTTCTCTATTTTTCAAATTCCATGGGTGGAAAATATTGAAGAACATACTTATACAATGACACCTCGTAGGTTCCATCACTTTATAAGGATCCATTTTCATATCCTTTGGTATATTAATATTTAGTTTACATGCATGTTTGTAGGTGCCACATACTTTGAGATGCATGATCATTTTAGGATTCACACACACCTCAAACTGGGGATAATGGTGAAATTTGCACAACCATTCGATTTCCCATTTGATTTTTTTCTCATTTTGAAGAAATGTCTTGATACGCATACATATCGATAAATGGATCAATCTTTTATGAAGTTGGGCTCATTCAAGCCTAGCCTTTTATCTATCTATTTCTACACATATCCCCATACACTTAGCTTCAAAATTATCCTTATACATGCATACACTAGTGCATTCATCTTATCCCCATATTTATTATATTTATCCATACACCTACCCTAATATTATTATTTTTCACCTAGATTTAATAGTTTGCATACTAAGGGTTGATTCTGCAATTCTAGGTTTACACTTATGATCATGGACTTGACCCTTTCTTATTTAAAATTTAAAATTAAAATTTGTCCCATTGGCCCCTTTTATTCTCTTTTTTAAAAACCAAGTACATGTTTTATAAATTTTTATGCTATGTGCTAGTAATTAAAGAATTCAATTTTAAATTTATAATATTTCAAGCATCCTCTCTCATTCTATAGAATTAAAAGAGAAGTCAATAGCAACATATTTGATTTGGTACACTAAAAGGAGTAAAAAAACTGAATACATCCTTCTAGGGAACCTTCTTATTGTCTTCAAACTTTAGTCACATTTTTGGAGGTTGATATATAAGAAATCACCTCCTTACAATATAATGACAACCCTTTCTAGGAATTTTTAAATACTATCAACCTCATATATCAAAGAAGAGTAGCATACATAAAGTTCATTTAGGTACATATTAAAGTAGAGATATACACTACATAAGGTCAAGTCTAGATACATAGGATGGATCTATGGTCATAGACCTAAACTAGATCTATGGTCTTGGTCCTAGATAAAAATAGATCTAGTGCAAGACCTAGGACATTTTACTAAAAATGTTATTAGTTTGCAGGGAAAAGACAAAATATTCACCAAAGAGAACTCATTTTTTAGTCATAGAGATCTAAATATTCATATTTGTCACATTAAATTTCCTAAACTAATATATTTATTTGACTTATCATTCCTAATTATTATTAAAATTAATCTAGATTAATTTATGTTAAACTGACTATATTTACCTAATTGCCTAGGTTAATCCTAAGGGAAAATTTTCCCCTTTACACCATGTTACCATTTTAAACCAACCTATTTATAGAAGAGGATATGACATCATAATAATTGATAAACTAATAATTGAAAAAAATGTGAACACTTAATAAGAGCTTGCAAAAATAAAGAAATATGAAATTTACATGTTTTATTATATCAATCAATAAATAAAATTATATTTACACATTAATTTTTGTAATAAATAAATTATAAAAAATATAATTTAAAATATTAGTATAATGATTGAAATTGAGTACCATATTAAAATGGATTATTTATAATTGACTTAAAGATTATTGTTGAAAGTAATACACCAATCACATTACAATATAAGATTAATCATACCACCATGTCACTAATTATTTTCTAATGTAAGGATTCAATGTATAATATTTATACTTAAATATACATTGTGGATTGAGATATACTATAATATAATTTAATAGTTCATAATAGTGGAAAGAAGACTTTAAGTAAACAATTTTTTTATTATAATTTAGTTTAATTTTAAATAAAATATCTAAACATTTGTATTTAGAATATTAAAAGATTAATAATTTTTTAATTTTTAATTTTAGTGGGTAATATAAGGGAAAGCATGGCAATGACTCCATTTTATTTAACTTAAATTAACAATATAATTTAAAATAATTTCATTGTCCTTTATGTGGACACATGTAGGACCTCATTTTCTTCCCCTATGTTTGATCTAAATGGATGTAATTCTATCTCTTACTACTTAATCACAATGATTTCATATATGATTTTATGGTTTGGTGAATGATTTCATTTAAATTTATATTATTTATTTTATTTATATTTTAAATAAATAATAATATTGTCTCCTTATTAAATTTACTTCGTAAGTATTGAATTAATTTTAGTCATATATTTAAATGATATTTTTATAAATAATTACTTACATTTTAAATATTAGAGTCATCTAGAGTAATTAATGTTTAGGTAAGTATAATCTAGGACAATATTTTAGGTTTAGATTTATACTCTATGAAATATTAAGTAATTAATCAGTCTTATAATATTATAATTAAAATCATTTGTTTGAAGGCTTCTCAATAATTACATGATTCTTCATGGGTACTAGCTCAACAAGCCAAGGCACTCTCTCATTTGGTTACAAACATTTAAATCACAAAGGATCAACTACCTAATGGATACCATATCGTATCCATTCATAAAGGAGATTTGATAATCACTAGAATTCTAAGGTGTTATACTACTTTCTATCAAGGGGTCAAGGTGATAAATTAGTCAAGGTATAATTTTTAAAGGATGTTCCTCATGGATGATGAAGGGTAGAGTACAATGATATAGTCAATCATTGCCATTTTTATCTTACATGAATAGGCATAGAGATATGGCCTAGGATTCTATATATATTTTAATTATATTATTATGGATCTATATAGGGCCCAACCCATCAATTTAATATAATACTTAAGAAGCCCCTTTACTAATAACATAGGCTCAAATAGAGTTTATTACCCTATTACCATACTAGCAAAGATATACTATACTAACACAAAACATAAAACATATTATAACTATCTTATATAGAATTAAGAAATGTTTTAATAAAATATGATAAATATTCCTTATCCAAAAACCTAAAACAACCACAATAAGAAAAATACCAAATATAATAGCCAAAAAACCACAAACTAAACAAGAATCCAACCTCAAATACTACCACCCATAAACAAGGAACAAGCGATTATACATGATCACCACCTGATACTTGAAACTCTCATAAGTCAATTCTAGAGGAAGTTGTAATCCAATTCTTTGAAATCCAAAATCCATTCCTTGAAACATGAGTAACTTCCACCAAAGGGAAAATAGATAGTTTGAAGAAACTACACCATAAAAATTAATACCCTTGATTATTTTATCCTTTGTAGGGCTCATGTTAGCATCTCATCCTTTAGAAATACATCATGTAACAACTCATTAACTACAATGTTAGATAGTATGAAAGGAAATCGTCATTCAATATAGCCTATCTAAAGATCTTGGTATATGAATTTGATTATCAACCTATATTTCATGAATACCATCATGAAGTTTTTCTATTACCTCCTCTATAACTTCCCCTCAAGATTGCTTCTAGTTACTTAAACCTAGATGTTTCTTTTCACTTTATCATTCTATTTCCTTCTCCTTTTCAAGCTCCTCTAGAACTAGCACTTGCAAGATGTGTGTCGTAACTTCTTCATTTGCTAGAACCACCTTCAAATTATTTTTTAACTCAACAAAAAGTAGCGAGTGAATCTTATCATTATTAGCTACTTATTTTGGCCCTAAACAAATATTAACTAAAATCAAATTACAATTCACACCACAATAAAAAAATCTTACATGGATGATGGTTTGTGACTATATTATAAAATAATGGGTCCTTAGATGAATTTCTATATAAATAGAAAAATCCCTCTAGGAATGGCTTCAATCATCCATAACATAGCCGATTAATACCATGATGATCTTGTAAGAAAACCCATTTATTTTCATTACTACATGTTAAACTAAGCCTAAGCTCTACATGATGAATGTTATTATGCTTAAAATGTGTGATATATACCATCTACATTGTGGAATATTTTCAAATCTACAAGGAACATCATAATTTAACATGCCACCACATTTAATAATTATGATAGTCAATCCTCCATTATTATCAATTCCAAAACATTTTGAATCTTTAGCCTCCTTAGTCTCTAGTAATATAAACTTGAACTGATGTACACCATAATTAGCCAAGAATTTTCCACTTTGTTTACATCCTCTAACAATGAACTACCTTAATCCATTTGAGCTTTTCTTTCCATTCCAAAACTTCTAATATTTCTTTTAATTTCCAAGTTCTACAATTTCCTTTGATAACAACATTAATAACTATTTGAGAGTCTCCCTAAATCTCAACCTCTATATAGTCATCCTTATAATTATCTTCCATACTCCAATAATAACTTTCCCATAGCTATTTGTTTTCTCTCTTGAGAATTTTGAACCTCCTTACACAAAGTATTATGTTTTGTTTCTAAGAACATAAATTATTATACTTTGGATAGGGTTACCTTTGGAGGAACTATCAAAATTTAACTTGACCTCACACATAGGTACCTACCACCTTAATTCTATGCCACTATTTTTCTCTACTAGTAACCCTTGAATCGGAATAACGACCTATCAACGAGTTTGGTATTTCATAGATCTTAATGGCATTTAATAATATTTTGAAATTAGATTTGAAATAAACATTTCAAATATGTGGTAGAAAATGGTACTTTTATGTGGAGCCCGATCAGACTTGATGTTTATTCTTTCCCCACTTTTCTTAGTGCATTTTCCCCCCAAATTGATTAACAAGGGAATGCAAGGGGGAAAATCCCCTCTTTCAAGGTCTAGGAGGTATTATCCCTTGATGTGAGCCTAGGGGAAAAGCCCATGGTGAGGTTTGGAGGAAACGCCCCTAGAGGGGGTCACTAGGAGCAATGCCTCCAAAGATAAAAATTGACTAATTTTGTTAAAGGAAAATTTCTATAGAATTATATTATAATTTAGTTAATAAATAATTTGAAAAATTACTTGAAAGTTGAACAATTTATTGCTACGAGTAGGAAACAAACTATCACAGTTTTGAAAAGTCATGTTTTGGTTTTGGTTGCATTGTGTTGCATGAAATCAATGTTACAAAGTGCATGAAGTTGCTATAGATCCCACAGTACAACATGGAAAGTGATAGAGTTCAAACACAGGTATTGTGTTGGGCACATGCAACACTATGCATGAAAAATAGAACAATCAAAATCATGTGAAACATTTGCTACAAGTTGTAGTTATTTCTACAAATTGTAATTTTTTTTGGTTGGCAATTAATTAATAAATAGACCATTATTTGTGGATGTAGCCCAAGAATAAGGGTGAACCACATTAAACTCTTGTTACCTTGCTCCATTTCTATGAATTATTTCATTCCTCTATTACTTGTTTAATTAATATTTGCATATAATTAGTAATTGAATCCCTCTATTTCTGCTTGCAATTCCTAAAAGGTGGTATTAGAGTGGGTTGTGTTCAATAGTTTTAGCAAGAAGGTCTCACGATTGAGTGGGAGTAATGGCAAATGAGGGGAAATTGAAGGTTGATAAATTCAAGGGGTAGAACTATCAGTTATGGAAGACGTAGATGGAGGATTATCTCTATCAGAAATATTTATGATGTTCGTTGCAAGGGAAAGCAAAGAAAATGATGTCATTATCTGATGAGGAATGGGAAATTCCAGACAAAAAGGCACTAGGTAATGTTCAATTATGCCTAGCACCATCAGTGGCATTCAACATTCCACAAGCGAAGACAGAAAAGGGGATGGTGTAGACATTAGTAAATTTATATGAAAAGCCTCCGGCTTCAAATAAGGTACCTATTCTTAATGAAGTGTTTATTTAATATAAAAATGGTAGATGGTGGATCGATTACTGATTTTTAAATGAGTTTAAAATGGTTACCAATCAATTGACTTATGTAAATGTAAAATTTGATGAACTTAGAGATCTCTTGATTTTATGTTATTTGCCTAAAAGTTAGAATAGCTTGGTAATGGTGGTAAGTAACTCTATTTCTAGTTCAAACACATTGGAACTTGATGATGTTGTTGGTTTAAGTAAAATTCATAGGAAAAGCTTAGGTGGAACTTTTGCATCAAGAAATGTTTTGAAAGCAGAAAGTAGGGGCAGATCAAAGGAGAGAGGAAAAGGTTTTGGAGGTGATAGGAAATCATGAGGAAATCAAAAGATAAAAGGTCACAATCTAGAGGAAAGAAGGATTGTTGGTACTATGGGAAATTGGGACATCTAAAGAAAGATTATTGGTCCCAAAAAAATAAAGGAGACAAACAAGAAGGAAATAAGGAGGTAAATATGGTAAATAAATTTGAAGATGATTTTTTTATTATTTCCCTAGATAATGCTGATGATTTGTGGGTTTTAGATTTAGGGGCTTCATTTCATGCTATGCCCCATAGAAGTTATTTACTTGCTTATGTCCAAGAGGATTTTGGGTTGGTTTATTTAGGAGATAACGAACCATGTTAAATTTTTGGAAAGGAAAGGGTTAAGATTAAGTTGTAAAATGGGAATGATTGGCTACTACAAGAGGTAAGGCACATTCCAAGGCTGAGTAGAGATTTGATTTTAGCAAGGAAGCTAGGTGATGAAAGTTGCATTGTTACTTTTAGTGATATAGTTTGGAAGGTTACAAAAGGCACCTTATTAGTAGCAAAAGGTGTGAATGTTGGAACCTTATATCTTTGTACATCATGTCATATTGTTCTTTCTACTTTAGTTGTTGCAAAGAAAAATCAAATAGGAAAGTTGCTAGAAAAATAGCTACAACAGTTGTTGTGGGTTCGACAGTAGTTGTTGTGGGTTTTGTAAGGAACTCAAGAACATTTGTTGTGGGTTCATAGGTAGAGACTGAATATTTGTCGTAGGTTCTATGACAACACTATGTCATAACAAACTTGGGCACATTACTGAAAAAGGTATGAAAATAATTCATTCTAGGAAGTTATTACCAAGTCTAAAATATATCAATATGGATTTTGTGAAAGTTACAGTGTGTATGAAAAATAAAAGAGGGTCAGATTTCTCAAGGATGGTAAGCAAAAGAAAGATGATAAATTGAATAGCTCGAGTATCTTCTCTCGATGGCTCTCAATATTATGTTACTTTTATAGATGATGCAACTAGGAAGACTTGGATTTATTTACTCAAGCAAAAACTTGATGTACTTGAAATATTTAAGAAATGGAGAAGCTTGGTTAAGAATGAGATGGGTAAAATATTAAAATGTCTTAGATCTAATAATGGTGGTCAGTATTGTAGTAAATAATTTGAAGATTATTGTTCATGTAATGGAATTAATAGGAAAAACATATTTCTAGGGACTCCACAAGAAAATGGAGTGGTTGAGTGTATGAATAGGACAATAATGGAGTGTGGGTGCATGGAAATGGGTAGCAATTCCGTGGACACCTTAAAAAAAAAAAGTTGAAAAGCATAACGTGAGCACGTTATAACGCGAGTGCGTTATGTATTTCATTAAACCTAGGAAAGTTCCCTTTGGCCACAAATACAAAGACATAACACGAGCGCGTTATAACGCGCTCGCATTATCTTATGTTAAAAGCAAAAAAACAAATGCAAATCTCTCATTTGCATTTCGACTGGTTTTTTTGCTCCACCCGCGGCCAAAAACCCCAAATATCACGCTCACGTTCTAGGAGAAGAATTTCTTCACCAAGAATCTGAATTTCTTCACAACGATGGCGCCACGACGACAAGGAGTTGTAAGAGGTAAGGATTCTATGCTTTTTGTTTTGAATTTGTTAGTTTTAGGTTGAATTTGTTAGTTTTAGGTTGAATTTGATATCTATTTGTTTGATTTTTTAGGAGATGCAAATCAACCTGCAAACCCTCAAAATCCTCAACAAGAGGACAAACCAAATCCTCAAGATCAAAATCAACCACAAAATCAACCTCCTCCACCAATCACTCAACCCCCTCCTGGCACTCAACAAAATTTAATGAGTGAAATTGAGAACAACAAAAAACAAATTGAGGATTTGATCAATAGGTTGAGTGATCCAAATGGTTCAACCACATAAAGAATGACCCTAGCAAATTCATTGAAAGATATGTTAACAAACGTAGATTCAATTAGCAAACAAATAACTGGATGGGAAGATAGGAGGCAGGCAGCTAGGGAGTATTATGCAAACAAACTATCATACAAGGATGTGAAAGATTTAAAAATAACAAAAGGTGATTTGTGTTCATTATTCACCGACCCACGCACAAATCAAAATCTTACCCTCAATGCAAAGAGGTTTCCTATCCATTGGTGCCACCACCAACAAATGAAGGAGCGGTTTTATGATAGGTGGTACATGGTCTTCGATTACCCACCGTGCAACAATTGTGAGGTCCCGCAATATTTCCTTAGGAAACTATACAGTGAGTTCATATTGAAAAAAATCCCAAATTATTTTGATATGAGGGATTTCCAGGGGAGAGGTGGGGGGTCAGTTCAGGATAGACCTGGTGCACAATCGGATCCTACGTGGCAAGGTAGACGAGCTCTCACTAGGCCACCTCATGAGCACATTGTTATGCCTTCCATCGTGAAGGAAAGTGCTAACATAGAGACATTGTAGGCAATCAACACTTTGACCCAGAGTGTCATCCATCATACTAGCCCTATTCTACAGTGCCATCCAGGGGAGTCTTCTAGTGGTGGTCTTCGAACACATGTGTGTCAATCTTGCGGGGCTACTTGTTCACATGACCCCACCGACCCTCAGGAGACTGGTACGCAGGATCTATTTGTAGCTATGGAGATGGAGAGGGTAGCTGACATTTTGCATGAGGCATATGGCATTGATAGTCAGGTAAAAGTTAGTGCATGTGTTCATTGAATTTAATTTATTAAATTTCAATTTTGAAATGCAAGATTAACTAAAAATGTTTTATGATTTTAATAAAATTGTAGGGTCATAGTGTTGAGACTGGATACACCGGCCCCCCACCAACCTATTTTTGTAGTACACCTATCGCTAGGGTATGTAACTAGTAAACAATTATAAGTTTATTGCATATTAATGGCATTGTTTTATGAATGGTAATTTAATATGCAATTTTGGATGTTGAACAGACTAATATTGGAGGTTTTGATGGAACACTTCCCAGTGGCGGTGGATTTACTCAAACCTTCATGCAGGTAATAGAATAAAGAGTTTAAATAATGAATCAAGTACTTAATAGATTTTTGTAGTTTATGCATGCACATCGTTGATTACATGGAATAATTTGTTGTTTTATTTTCAGTTATTGCGAGATGATACACCTCCGAATGTGACAAGGGCAATGGATATTGGTGTGACATCTACTATACAATCCTCGATGGCTTTGACAAAAGAGGTATGAGGCAAATTAGTAAATTTTAATTTACATTTGTTGTTATAGATATTAGTTAGTGAGAAATCAAACCATTATTGATTCACGTAGTTTTTGTCTATTTGCATGGTGTATATAGGGCTTGATCACACCTGAGCATGGGTATGAGGATATTTCCCTCGTGGACAGAGATCGTGAGATGGTTGTAAGTGATTATTTTGTCAAATGTATCATTTTTTATAATGTAATTTCTATATATTCATGTCTTTACTTCTTATTGTAAAAGTTAAAACTTCACCATGAACTAAACCCTAGGAGGAGTAGCAGGAGCACTCCATGAGCGCAACAAAAATGAGTGACAGACTTATCGCCATTTGAACGAAAAGGAAAGGGAAAGATTTTATTTCCTGGGCATGGAGAGCAATGACTTTTGATTCCAGAGTCCTTTATTGTATGCTTTCATGGCAGTTTTGTACATATTTTTTATTGGACATATTTGACATTGTATGCCTAGATGGCATTCTCGTAAGCCTACATGGCTATTTTGTACATATATTTCATACTTACATCAACATATATTTATGTATGCCTACATGGCTATTTGGTTAATACAAATATCTTTTTTCGATGCCTGTCCATATTTGCATTCTAAATTGATGGTTCAATAGATATGAGTTAGGTATATTCAAGTGTATACTTTACAACTTACGTGTATACTTTGTGGCTTACATGTTTTCATGCATATACTTTGTTTTAAGTTGTGTATACTATGTATTCGTGTGTATACTTTTTGAGGCTTATGTGTTTATGAGTACTTGTAGTTCCCTTATTGACATGTACATGTTTGACTTATTCACATGTATAAATATTAATTGGTTAGCCCTAGCATTGATCTATGTCATCCTCAATGCATGATCCTTGAGATGGAGTAAGTACACCCTCAAGGTCAAAAGGAGTTTCACATGCATTCTTCGTAGGCTCATTTTGGTAGTGAAACCAAAAACCTCTTGCATCATTGAAACAAAAAAAAAATTCCTTTATAGCAGGTCTGAAGCCATTATCATTCTCCATCAGTTCTTCATGTATCCACTCCCCATTAATGGTTGTCTCATGAACTTCATGAAACCAAGCACTTATCTCATTTGTGATAGAAGAAATGTATGAAGATTTATCTTCCTCCTTATGAACCATTCATTATCATGAGAGATGGGTTCTTGTGAACCACTACTGATGAATCATGGGTCAATGAGTTTGACTTGTAAAACTACACGATTGAATCCTGATAGCAATATCACAATATTTATATATCTAAATGTGTTATTTCCTTTAGCTAAAATTTGTGCTTATACTTATGTGATTGATGTATGTTTGTGTATGAGATCATACTAATTTCTATTTGATGATGTTATTGTGTCTTTAAGGTTTATTTATTAAAGCGTGCATGAAACAAGTTTTAAATCCTTACAAATCTTTGAATTTATTAGGTTTTTCTATTTGTCAAGTCTGGGCTCTGAGCCCGAGTCCAAGTCAAAAAATGGCTTGTCAAGTCTGAGGCGAGTCCTAGTCTTGTAACACTAGTGTGAACACATTGAGGAATAATGCATATGCCGATGAAGAGAGAACACATCCTTGTTTCCAAACAAACCATTTATCCCTCAAGAGCACTCTTGCTCTTCCCAACACCTATTATCTGGTCTTCCTAGGGTATTCCTCTCTACCCTACTAAGGGATCACTCCTAAACCCCTCTCACCACATAAGACTCTCCACCAATTTCAAATTCTTCTCCATCACTCCCAATCCACCACTAAGCTTCCTTGGGCTCCACACTGACCCAAAGTGTCCTAACCACTCCAAGGATAGGGAAGGGTATCCTAGTTGTCCCTTTGTTGATTTTTCTCCTCACTGATCCATCTTATTGGATTCTTTCACTTTTTACCCATCACTTTCTTGAAAAACTCAATTTTAGGCCTTGTAGCCTTTTGCCCCAATTTGGCCTCCTAGAACCCATTTTCTTGACTTTTCTCACAAACAGTCTTAACAACCCCCAAATTTTTTTGTAGATTATTTCTTTTGACCATCAAGGCTCCAAGATTTACCAGGCCTTAGGTCCTACAAGTGTCTGTACATATGATTGTCCTCAGACCCCCTATTTTCAAGGGTTCCTAGGGTTTTTGGCTCTTTTTCCTTCTTTGATGGCTTCAAAAAATTCATCAACTCTCCTCCTGGCACACACATGACTAAGATACATGTGCCTACACTCCCATACTCTTGATTGGCACAAACCAATCCATTTAGCAACTCTCCTTGTTGTTGTCCTCTCCAAGCTACTAGCCAGAATGCACTTGCACTCACCTAGTGCTTGATGATTTCATCACCTTCCCTTCAAAACAAGACCCCAAAACCTATATGTACAATATTTACATAGTCCCCAACTTGATTCCAAGTGGCCATGAGAGGAAATCCATGGGAAGTCAAGTGGGACTCATTATTCAAAAAACTGGCCTGAACCGGCAATGAGACCAAGAACACCAAAAACTTGCAAAAAGATAACCAGTCGGTCTAGATGAATAATCTAATGCTACACAAGGTAAGTAAGTGACACAAATTGAAGACTCAAAGCATCAGATAAGTCCTTTCAATCCATTCTTGATTGGATGAAGGCTCAAACACAGAAATTCAATGAAAACTTGCTCTCTTCCAATTACAAAAATATACTCTCCAAGTCTCAATTCATGAAAACAATCCTCCAACCCAGTTATTAGGGTTTTAAAGACCTTATATACCTTTCTCCCATGTGCTAGGACCCTTGGGTCAGGCTTAGAGCATCATTAATGCCATTTTCCAACTTTTTAGATAAATAGCCAAGGCAACATTACTCAAAATGCTCACAGTGTCCAAGACATACCCAAACTGCAAGCCCCTAACAAACCTATTTCCAATTCACTCATCAAAAACACTCTTGGGACTTTACATCATAGTCCTTATTCCCTTGGTGGTTGGCTAGAACCACCTACAAGCCAAAATTGCAAAGATCTCTCCAAAAGACCTTAAGGTGCTCCTGCACCATTCTCCCCCCTGCAACAAAGAAGTTAAGGAACCTGTGGTGTCAAGAGCTCCTCACTAATTCCATGCTTCTTAAATTCACTTTCTACTATTCAAGTAGCCTCTGACTTTGGTTGATGTCTCCACTTCATTAGGTGCTCCATGTATGTCTTGTGCCTAGTCTTCTTCTTCACCCTTGAGTCTAGAATCTTGTCCACTTGTGGTCTGATATGATCAAGTACCTTGAGTTCATCCACATCCTTACTCACCTTAGCACTATATTGTTCCTCATCCATTTATGTTCCTTTATACTTCACCAAGTCCTTCACATTGATGATAGGCGAAATGGACATTTGCTTGGGTAACTCCACATTGTATGCATTGGATCCACTAGGTGACTCTCCTCCTTTGGCTTCAACATGATTGCATAGACAACTCCTTCTTCCTCCTTCATGTCTCTTAGGAATTCCTTTCCACTCATCAAAAGTACAGTGGATTCTACCTTTTCCACTGTGCCTTCTTGGGGAAAAAACTTTGTGGTTAAGCGCTTGAGCTGGAGTATACTGGAATGGGTGACCTCCTGAGAAGGCCTAGTGCCTCACCTCTATGAGAATCACTTAGAAGCAATGAGTGCTAAGTGGGCCATTCAATGTCATTTCAAATTTGTTGCTTTAAGCAACTTACAAATTTTCAACTTAAGACTCCTCCAACCTAAGGGATCGATCCGATGGAACATAGCTCAAAGCGATTCCATGTCTTTCAATGAAAAAGATGACCATTCCTAGCATAAACATACCTATTTAGACGTGTTGGAATAGTTTGCTTGGTCACACAAGTTGCAGAATGAAAGTTGCACCACTCTACAACTTTCCACTACTTGCATTTGATGCTTTTTCCATAAAGTGAAAATCCGCCACCACTGGAAAACCACTCTAAGATAGCCAAAACCAAGAGAGGTTTTTGTAGATGGGCTCAACATGATCCTATAGGATCAGATGAGAAGTTTCTAAACATCACAAAATTTGAGTAATAGCATGCTAAAGTTTGCAGCCATTTTGCACTTTGGACCCTTAAGAGATCGATCTGGTGGAACATAGCTCGGAGCAATTCCACGTGTTTTAGTGTGAAAGAGGATCATGCCTAGCGTAAAAATACCTATTTAGACGTGTTGGAACAGTCCGCTTGGTCATATGAGTTGCAGAGTGAAAGTTGCACCACTTTGCAACTTTGCACTGCTTGAATTTGACACCTTTTCCATCAAGTGAAAATCCACCGCCATGAGAAAACCACTCCAAGATAGCCAAAATCGAGAGATATTTTTCTAGAGGGGCCCAATTCCTTTCTGTAGGATCATACGAGAAGTTTCTAAGTGTCACGATATCCAAGTACTAGCATGCTGAAGTTTGCAGCCATTTTGCACTTCAGACCCTTAAGGGATCGATCCGGTGGAACATAGCTTAGAGCGATTCCACGTGTTTTGGTGTGAAAGAGGACTGTGCCTAGCATAAAAATACCTATTCAGACGTGTTGGAATAATCTGCTTGGTCACATGAGTTGCAGAGCGAAAGTTGCACCACTTTGCAACTTTGCACTGCTTGAATTTGACACCTTTTCCATCAATTGAAAATCTGCCGCCATGAGAAAACCACTCCAAGATAGCCAAAACCGAGAGAGGTTTTTCTAGAGGGGCCCAAACCGATCCTATAGGATTAGACGAGAAATTTCTAAGCATCATGACATCCGAGTAATAGCATGCTGAAGTTTGCAGCCATTTTGCACTTTGGACCCTTAAGGGATCGATCCGGTGGAACATAGCTCGAAGCGATTCCATGTGTTTCAGTGTGAAATAGGACCATGCATAGTGTAAAAATACCTATTTGGATGTGTTGGAACAATTCGCTTGGTCACACGAGTTGCAGAGCGAAAGTTGCACCACTTTGCAACTTTGCACTGCTTGAATTTGACACCTTTTCCATTAAGTGAAAATCTGCCGCCATGAGAAAACCACTCCAAGATAGCCAAAACCGAGAGAGGTTTTTCTAGAGGGACCCAACGCCTTTCTATAGGATTAGACGAGAATTTTCTAAGTGTCATGGTATCCAAGTACTAGCATGCTGAAATTTGCAGCCATTTTGCACTTTGGACCCTTAAGGGATCGATCCGGTGGAACATAGCTCGAAGCATTCCACATGTTTCAGTGTGAAAGAGGACCATGCCTAGTGTAAAAATACCTATTCAAACATGTTGGAATAGTCTACTTGGTCACACGAGTTGCAGAGCGAAAGTTGCACCACTTTGCAACTTTGCACTGCTTGAATTTGACACCTTTTCCATCAAGTGAAAACCACTCCAAGATAGCCAAAACCGCTCCAAGATAGCCAAAACCGAGAGAGGTTTTTCTAGAGGGGCTCAAAACCTTTATGTAGGATCAGATGAGAAGTTTCTAAGTGTCACGGTATCTGAGTACTAGCATGCTGAAGTTTGCAGCCATTTTGCACTTTGGACCCTTAAGGGATCGATCTGGTGGAACATAGCTCGGAGTGATTCCACGTGTTTCGGTGTGAAAGAGGACCATACCTAGTGTAAAAATACCTATTCAAACATGTTGGAACAGTCCACTTGGTCACACAAGTTGCAGAGCAAAAGTTGCACCACTTTGCAACTTTGCATTGCTTGAATTTGACACCGTTTCCATCAAGTGAAAATCCGCCGCCATACCAAAACCACTCCAAGATAGCCAAAACCGAGAGAGGTTTTTCTAGAGGGGCCCAATGCCATTTTGTAGGATTAGACGAGACGTTTTTAGTGTCACGGTATCTGAGTAATAGCATGCTAAAGTTTGGAGCCATTTTGCACTTTGGACCCTTAAGGGATCAAACTGGTGGAACATAGCTCGGAGTGATTCCACGTGTTTCGATTGCAGAAAAATGTGTACAAATTGTTTACATGACCTTTTTCACATTGTTTACATTTCAAAATTCAAATTTTGCAAATTTTCCTACTCAAGGCATTTATAGAACAAGGTGCTACTACACCAAACATGAACATCAACCTTACAATATTTGAGTATATCTCATTATGTAATTAAATCTTATTACAATGCCTTTGGCACTTCATTCTCTCAGATCTTTTACAATGTCACTCATACATTCAAGATTCTCTTTAAATGTCTACATCATAGGTGCTCATCATGAGGTTAACTTCAAATGAGTAACTTGAGATTCCCTCGCTAAGCTTCAGATGCTCTCTTACAATGGCTTGAAATCAAAATTGAGATTTGTCAAAATCATCAAAATAAGTATGTTGCATTGCTTTTTTGGTTGAGATTTTCTTTGATGGCTCTTAAATCAGCATTTTCTACAATGAAAGATCAATCAACCCTTAGTAGTTTACTTACAAATACGCAAAGTAAAAGAGAAAAATAAGGAGCATCCAAAATGGAAATGAAATAAAAATAGATGGAAGGCACTTACAGATGTTGCATGCAGGCATCAAAATAAGGATGTTGCATTGCTTTTCTGGTTGACATTCTCTTGGATGGCTCATATATCTACATTTTTTGCAAGAGGACACCAATCACTGTAAAAGAAGATGATAGCATTGGCATCAAACAAATTAATGTCCATATTTGCTTGTGCTTAATGGTGTCCCTTCATATTCACTTGTCGTAGAGGGTGTGTCTCCAGCTACAGTATCTAAATCTGTCTTACGACGATGCTTTCACATTCATGCCTTTTGTGCTACCAATTCATGTTCTCTTTTCGACGATTGAGGTTCCTCTACAATCAAGTTATTTTCATCAATCATTTCCAATTTCTTCTTTTCACGATATGCTGCCACCCGAACTCTCTCCTTTTCTTTCAAATTTTCGTTCTCTTCATCTGTTAGTTTCCTCTTTGTCTTTTTCTTCGGCATGGCGGATAATTTTATATGTACCATGGTAATGAGACGAATATTAGTTCCTAAAAAATGTATCCATTCAAGATAATTGAAAAATATATGTCATTGAAGGCTTCATTTATGTGTGAGTTAAGGCAAACTTAGGGTATTCTAGAGCCTTGAATTTTGGAGAAGCCTGAATGATGAAATTAGGCAAATTAGTCCATGTAGACTTGGCAATTTGTCCTAAAAGTGGGAAAAGGGCATTAATGATGCTCTAAGCCCGACCAAAGGGTCCTAGCACATGGGAGAAAGGTATATAAGGTCAGAAAAACCCTAATTGAGCATGTGGGAAATCTATTGTACGATTTGGAGTTTTGGAAGGGGAATTTGTGAGTTGGAAGAGTGCAAATTTCATTGAATTTCTATTTTTGTGCCTTCATCCAGTCAAGAATGGATTGAAAGGACATGTCTAATGCTTTGATTCTTCCAATTGTGTCACTTAATTATTTTTTGAATCATTATATTAACTATTTAGTTCAATTTCTTTATGTTTTACAAGTTTTTAGAGTTTTTGGTCTCATAGCCGGTTAAGGCCAGTTTTTGGAAATAATGATCCCCACTTGAATTCTCATGGAGAGGATACCATGGCCACTTGTAATCAAGTAGGGGAATTTTTTTACAGTGTAAATATGGTGTGTGGTGTCTTTTTTTGTAGGGGAGATGGTGAATTCATCAAGAACTAGGTGAGTGCGAGTGCATTCTAGCTAGTGGCTTGGAGAGGACGACAGTAAAGAAAGTTGCTAAATGGACTGGTTTGTGCCAATCAAGAGAAAGATAGTGTGGGAACATTTATTCCAGACATGTGTGTGCAAGGAAGAGAGTTGAGGAGGTCATTGAAGCCCTCAAAGTTGGAAAAAGGAGCCAAAACCCTAGAAACCCTTGAAAATAGGGGGTATGAGGACAGTCCTATGTACGAAAGCCAAAGGGACTAAACACCTAGTAAATATTGAAGCATAGGGTACCACTAGAAAGAATCTATAAAAATATTTGGGGATTGTTAAGACTGTTTTTTGAGAAAAGCCAAGAAAACGGGTTCTAGGAGGCTTAATTGGGCAAAAGGCTACAACGCCTAAAATTGGGTTTTTCAAGAAAGTGATGGGTACAAGGTGAAAGAATCATATGAGATGGATTAGTGAGGAGTCAAATCAATAGGGGGATAGTTATAATACCCTTTCCTAGCGGAGCCCACAGAAGCTTAGTGGTGAATTGAGAACAATGGTGAAGAATTTAAAATTGGTGGAGAGTCTTATGAGGTGAGAGGGGTTTAGGAGGGATCCCTAAGTAGGGTAGAGAGGAATACCCTAGGAAGACTAGAGAATAGGTCTTGGGAAGAGCAAGATTGCTCTTGAAAGATAAGACTCCCCATCAATTGTTGAAGGAGTGGTCTATGTAATGAACTTTTGACCTTGTGCAAGGTATTTTGAAGATGTTTGATGCTTTGGAATGGTCTGGGAGGGCCAGGGTATAGGATTTTCTATAAACCCTCCCTCTTTGCTTTGAAAAATGGGGGGTTTTGTATTGGAAGCCTAGTTGAGCGGGTAAGGTCCTAAGACCTAGGAATTATCTTGTTTTGAGACCTAGAACTAAACAACTTGTGAATGACATAATCATTGGTTGATGTTTTAAGGAACCTAGTTGATTGTAATCAGTTATTTTCAAGATTTTTGAAGGTGTTTTGAAGGTCCTTAAGGAATTGGGAATTCTTAATGCTAATTTGAGTATACGAAGCAAATGTTTTGTGAAGGGAAATATAGTTGAATAAGTGTGTCAAGAAAGGTGTTGATTTCTTCCTTTGTACTGCATCAGTTTGTGCAGAGGTATTGGAAGGTGTTTGGACCCTTCAGATGAATGGGAGAGGCTTGGAGTTGTCTTAAAGGATGAGAGAGTGGAATTCTTCTGAATTTCTATAATTGGCAAGTGTAAGATGGTAACTGGCAAGTGTAAATAATTGTGTATATAATTTGGTAATTTAAAATGTGCATTGACAACCTAAGGTTATAATGACAAACAAAAAATGAAATCAAGCCATAATAGAATGAAAGAAAATTTGTAAAGACTTCACATACCTTAAAAACCAGACTTTCAAATGGAGGAGTTCAACCTAATTATGTATCCTTAGCTTATTCTTTCTTCAAACTCCACATCAATTTGACTTGTTCAAAAGCTTGTTCCCTTCCACACTTCAATTGTATATCAATTTTCAATGGAATTCAAACTTCAATTGATATTATATGTCTTTCAATGTGGAAACTCTGCTATTTCATGCAAAGGTGGTAAAAATATCATGGAAAAGGTGATGGAATGTGAAAAAGATGCTTGCACAATTCACAACATCATCAAAAAGATATTTTTTGTTAAAGCACGTGTAGAACCAGGGGAATATGCAAACTGTGGACCTTCAAATCATGGGTATATAGATTTTTTTACCATTTTAGTGGACTAGAAAACGTGCTCGCGTTATAACACGAGCACGTTATGTGAAATTTCATTTTCTTAGTGTATTTTTTAGAGTATAGGAGTTTTTGAGAGAGTGGGAGTGAGACAGGGGGAGAGTGGAAGATAGAAAGGGAGGGAGAAGGAGAGAGTAGAAGAAAGAGAGAGGGAGAGAGTGGGAGATAGAGTGTAGGGAGAGAGGGGGAGAGTGGGAGATAGAGAGAGAGGGAGAGAGGGAGAGAGTGGGAGGGAGAGAGGGAGAGATGGGAGGGGAGAGAGGAGAGGGAAGAAAAGAGAGAGGGAGAGAGTGGGAGATAGAGGAGGGAGAGAGGGAGGGAGAGATGGGGAGAGTGCGAGAAAGAGAGTGGAAGAAAGAGAGAGAGGGAGAGAGGGGAGAGGAGTGGAGGGAGAGAGGGGAGAGTGGGGAGAAAGAGAGAGGAGAGAGTGGGAGATGAGTGGAGGGAGAGAGGGGAGAGGGAGAGTGGAAGATAGGAAAGGGAGGGGAGAAGGAGTAGAGAGTGGAAGAAAGAGAGAGGGAGAGAGTGGGAGATAGAGAGAGAGGGATAGAGGGGGAGAGTGGGAGAAAGAGAGATGGAGAGAGTGGGAGATAGAGTGGGAGGGCTAGAGGGGAGAGTGGGACCCTTAAACCCTAATCCCTC